>SMDT01002278.1:0-44415 GCA_005392925.1 Aquilaria sinensis | reverse complement strand
GTTCAGTGAAAATGAGCTTGTTGGACTACACCCTGAATTCCTTAAGGTCTGAATTCCCATCTCTCTCTCTCTCTCTCTCTCTCTCTCTCTCTCACCTTCCACCCCATTTCTTGGTTGGAAAGAGAAAAGAAAAAGTAACATGGTATATGTCACAGTCTAAGATAGAATCGGTACTTTTATACATGATATGCTTCTGCTATTTGTGTCCCTTTTACACAAATTTTTCTTCCTATATGCTGAAAAATCTGTGAAGTTTTAGGAGGAAGCAAAAGAAATATGGTAGACTTACCTCTGTGGCAAACCTAAAAGTGCATTCAATGTTTCTAAGCTAAAAAATCTAGGTTCAAGGGCTGATAGAAGCATATCTCTGCAAGTTTTCCCCAAATCATTGTATTTGTTTCTTATCAGGAAAACTATGGTAGACCTAAAGTTAGTTGGGTAGAAGTAGTAAAAAAAGATCCTCTGCTAAAGTAGAAACTTACCTCTAATGGAGCTGAATGGATACAGGATTCATGTAGCTACCCAACTAGTTTAGGATCAAGGCTTTGTTGATTGATTGATACGATGATGTACCAATTGATTTTGTGATCTGTAATTTATCACTGCTTAGTGCCTACTCCTTTTCATTATTCAGGTCAAAATCAAATGTGTTTTGTTAAATAATAGTTATTAAAAATAGAATGAGTTGGCTATATTGGACATAGCAATGTGTGCTTTAAAAATTCCGAACTCGGATATTTCTATAAATATGCACTTCTAAATTCTCTAAAGCTAATGACTCTTTTCATTTTTCAACATTGTCTTATCTAACTTAAGAATGGAGATGTTATGAATGCAAATTTAACTATTCGGTTGTGGATATGAAAATCAATTAAAAGTGAACTAAGGAAGCTGGTTATCATTTTCTCATCACTAATTAATTTTTGCATGGTCAAATGTCATCTGTAGGACATGTATTTATCTAGGATTCTACTTTTTGTGTAGCAGAGTTTGGAGAAGGGTAAAAATGAGAAGTACAAGATCTTATTGAAAAGCCATCATGTTACGGCAGTGCTGGAGCTATGCAAGGTGCAATTCCTGGGTTGGTCAATTTAATGCAAACCATTTTTTTGTTGGCACCATTTTCGACATCCCTGGTAGCTGTGATTTTTGAGCTGGTCTTCTTATAGTATATTACTTCTTTTTGCCTTTGAATTTTTTTTTTCAAAACTTATAATTTGAAACTTGTACACCTTTAAGCATCACTGCAATGAAGGAAGGAGCTAATCGAATGTTGGGTGTCACTATTGAAGCATTGAACATTAATAATTCTGTACCTGAGAGGTTAAATGCATTTTCTATCCATGTCACGACATTTAACATTGTTTTGGCACAAGGAAAGAAATGCAAAAACATGTAAAAACATATGTAATGGTATATGTCACAATTAACGCCTGGAGATAAGCCTGTATTGGCTGACGAAGCACAAACAGATTTCAACTTAATCCTTGTTGGCTACCATTTTCGGTCTTATATATCTGTGAATAACAAAATTTGTCAAAATGCTGTCTTCTTGAGGATGCGCCATGTCTGCCACCATGGTCATGTAGCATTTAATGTTGTTGGGCCAAGGGAATGGAGAAAAAGATCATGCAGAAACCTGCTTCGTGATCTCACTCAGCCCAGCCTTCTTAAATTAATTTTTTTCCTTAAGTGCATGACTGTAGTGGACATCCTTCTATCTAAAATAGCAAAGCTCTATGTGAGTTGAAATGTAAATGTGCTTTGCTCTTTATTTACTGTGTCCTGAAAAGTGATCATACTATTATATGAACTTAGATACTTCTTTTGCAAGGTGTTGCAGATAGGAAAAACCAGGAGGTTAGTAGCTGCTGCATATGGAAAGAGATGTGGAGATGTCAACCTCCCTATTTTGGAAGATTTAGTGAGTGCGGTTCTTCATTTTCTGTAATTGGCAGTCCTGGCTGTGTCCTTACTGAAAAGATTTTGTTTTACATGAAAAGGAGTATCACTGTTGGCAGTCCTAGCTGTGTCCTTACTGAAAAGATTTTGTTTTACATGAAAAGGAGTATCACTGTTGTATCAATTAAAAACAATGCTGAGTTGATATTTGACATCTCTTTACGTTTCTTGTTGCCCACTTGCCTACTGTTGATTTGAAGTGCTCAGAATCTAATGAATTGTTGTTCTTTTTTTGTTCCTTGTGGTTCAGGTCCAATTGCGTCATAAATTAGCTCGTCTGCTTGGCTATTCAAACTATGCGGATTATGCACTTAATCTTAGAATGGCAGAATCATCCTCGAAGGTGTGTGTATTTTCAACTGCATTCATTTTAGGAATAAGTAGTGCTATCTATTAAGCATTAAACTGTTCTTTTATATCACTTAAAGCTAGGTTTGTTCTAAGTCAATGTTGAAATCTGAAACTTAATATTCTGAGGGATCTTGTTTGCAAGAAAGGAAAGAAATAATTATAATGATCAATTTTCATGGCAATTCTTATCCATATGTGTGGATACATGAAGTCCTAAACTTGTCAGGAATATAGTTGATTGTTATAAAAGGTATATCTGTTTGCCTTGGGTTATCAAGAAAGGCTGCTTTTCGTAAACATTTCCAAAGTAATTTATCTTGGTGTTGATGTTCAAGAAATAATTGTAGTTTAATTTATAAGTGAGGGAAGCAGGAAAAACTAATTTTTGGGATCCAATTATCCAAATCGATAAATTAATCGCCATAAATAAAATTAAGAAATTTGGTGACTAAATTGTGAAATGCTGGCTGCACTGGCTTAATTATCCCCATGGCTCCATCATTGTTTAATGTATTGCATACAAGTTGGTTGGCTGGTGTTCTTTGAAAAAATGCTTTCGTCCAAGTTCTAATTGCCTTTTACCCAAAACACTTGAAAAATATTTGATCTGAACTCAGAAAGCAATGGAAAGAAATATCCAGTATGAAACTTCAAGGGCGGGGAGTCTTATTGTATGGTTTAATATAGTGCACAGGCAATAGCTTCTGGTGAAAATGAGCTCTGGATCCTATGCACAAGAATGCATCCTTTTATGGGTTGCTCTTGCTGATATGGTTTCTGTTATCATGCCAGGTATTTGAGTTCTTGGAAGGAATTTCTACTAATTTGACAGACCTTGCTATCAGAGAACTAGAAATATTGAAGAATTTAAAGGTAATAACGTGCCTTACCTTTTCTATTTTCCAGTTTTGTCTCTGCTTGGCCACAAATTCTCCCTGGTCACATTTTTTTTATATGAGTAATTTACTATTATACTATTATTTTGGCTCTGGGTCATCAGAAAAAGGAGGAAGGAGAAGTAACATTTGGTGTAGAAGACCTGTTGTACTATGTTAAAAAATTTGAAGAACAGCAGTTGGATTTGGACTTTGGATCTCTGAGGAAGTACTTCCCTCTCAACTTGGTTCTTTCGGGAATATTCAAAATTTCCCAAGACTTGTTTGGTAAAGCTCATGTGCTCTGTAATAGATTTATATGCATCTGGCTTATCTTTGTATGTGTGTTTGCATGTCTAGAATTTTTATTTCAGGTAAAATTTTCATCCTGCAGGCTTAAGATTTGAGGAAATTGCAGATGCTGAGGTTTGGCACCCTGATGTCCAACTCTTTTCCGTTTTTGACTTGAGTTCTATTGAACTTCTGGGTTATTTATACATTGACTTGTATACAAGGTAGCTTTTCTATTGTGCATTTGTGCTTTATTTGAGGGTGTATGACATTTGTGCAATGTGACCGTTATTCCTTTTCTTTACACAGGGAGGGTAAATACAATCACGCTTGTGTTGTTGCTCTTCAAAACAGTGCACTAGCTTTCAGTGGTTCACGGCAGGTGGCTGTTCTGTTTTGACATACCTTCGTGATTTTTTTCCCTTATAGTCACAAAAGTTCCTGAGACTATATTGTCTGGCTGTCTCTTTTAGCATATGCCTAGGATTGTCATGTCCCCACATGTTTGATTACTTGGATACGGATGATACTGAAATAATGCATTGAGGGGATTAATTTGTATATCTTGAATTGAATTTACTTCCTTTTGTACACTTTTTCTTGCCAGATTCCAGTGGCATTATTGATTTGTCAATTCCAAAAGGAGGCTGGTGGGATCCCTGAGTTATTGAGATTTTCTGAGGTGGTCAGTCTTTTTCATGAATTTGGCCATGTGGTAAGTTTAGTTGGAGTAGCTGTTGTTCCATTGAGAAATTAAGAGCTTAATTTATATGGTAAAATGGGTGCTACTTTAGGGTATGGACTTTTGATATAATGGCCCTAATTATTCTGAGCATTTAGGTTCAACAAATATGCAATCGTGCATCATTTGCTAGATTCTCTGGTCTCCGTGTTGATGCTGACTTTGTGGAGATACCTGCTCAACTGCTAGAGAACTGGTATGTCATGTGTTCTGATGTTCATGTGTTCCAAGACAAGTGGGTCCTGACAATGGTGATTTCATGTGTGTAGGTGTTATGAGAGCTTCTCACTGAAGTTGATATCTGGCTTCCATGAGGTGATGCATTTCTTTCATACATTCATCCATTACATGCATAAATTGTGCTTGTTTGGATTGCATGGGATCCTTCGGAAAAATTATTTGGTCAATGATCTCTTTTGCCACTGTATCAAGCATTGGAGTTAACATGCATGTGTTTGCATTGTAGGATATTACAAAACCTATTAAGGAAAATACATGTAAAGCTCTTAAAAGGTGGCGATATTCATTCTCAGCCCTTAAGCTGAAGCAGGAAATTCTTTATTGTAAGCTTCATCTCTTCAACAATCTATGTGGTGATATTCCTTCCAAACTTCTATTAACACGGAAAAATAAATAGTTTAAGCATATGTAAGCTATTTCATATAATAATCTAATTCTTTTGGACCTGCGTCCTCATAATTAACTACTCCCTGGCTCAAAGATTGACACTTTCAAGATTTTCTGACTCATGGTTGACTTGGTCAATTTATGATTCATGATGCTTAAATACAGTGACTATAGATGCATATAGATTTAATGTTGTAATTTTAAATACTATTTAATTTTTTTCAAAAATAAAAATAAGCTTTAAGTCAAAGGTATGTTAAGAAATAAAAAAAGTATCGATCTTTATGGAATAGAGGGAATGTAGAGCTTTTAACTGCTATGCTGCTTCAGTTCCAATATTTATGGATATCCTTTTTTTTTTTTTTAATAAATTTATGGTTATCTGTGTTTGAAACATCTGTAGATAATAAATTAAATGTAAAGTAGGGGTTCTTTGATCTGATAAGTTATCTAGTTTCTTGATGATTTTGTCAAGTATTAGGTTGACAGTAGCTTTTCACCGAGTTTATTTTGACAGCGTATATAACGTACATATTTCACTCAAAGTTGATGGTTTTATGATTAATCCCAACAACAAGTTATTACTTTTTGGGTTAAAAAGTTGTAGGTATTTTGTGTTTAGAAGCAGGTGAACTATTCTGGCAATGATCAATCATCTTCTATGTTAGCTGACAATTTCAGTGTTAGGTCTTTTTGATCAAATTATCCATTCAGCTGAAAATGTTGACTTTGTTGAACTATTCAAGCATCTTCATCCAAAGGTAGAGGACTCTTTCTTTAGTTGATTTTATTTAGTTTCTCCTTCCCATAATTGTTGTCACTTCATAACTTTTTGAAATTGATTTGGCTCAAATATTCTTCTGTTGCTAGAAAACTTTTATAGTATAATATTTAGAAACTAAAGAAATCTTATCCAACATTTGCATACAAGTCTTTGTATATGTATGTGTCATTAGCAAAAAGATTTTCCTAGTCCAACACAATCCAAAAAGTCAAAAACTGATAACTGACAAGAATTATAGGACGAAGGGAGCACCTTCGTTTACTCTGATGTTGTACTTGTTCCTCATTTACTTCAATTTTGTTTTTTCAGGTTATGTTGGGCTTGCCAATGCTAGAAGGCACAAATCCAGCTTCCTGTTTCACTCGTTGTGCTATTGGTTATGAAGCTGCTTGTTACAGTCGTATTTGGACTGAGGTCTTACTTACCCTGCCCCTCGTCTAGAAAAATGGAAACCATTCTCAATCTGCTTTTTCTTGATTGCATCTCAAGTAATGAGGAACTCCCTTAATGCAATTTACAGGTTTTTGGGGCTGATATTTTTGCTTCAAAGTTTCGCCATGGTCTGCTTGACCAGCGTGTGGGAATGCAGTTTCGGAACAAGGTAAAATCCTTGACTGGATAGCTAACTCTACCTAATTTGGTGAAGCTTTTGCTTTTGGCTTTTCGTTCTTGATCCCAGAGCAGCATTAGCTCTGCTTTGGCTCACGCCCAGATAGGGTGTAAGAATTTTTCCAGCGAACGACCATCAATTAGCTCAGCAATAAATTTGCTTTCCCTAACCATTTCTTCTGGTTATTATAACCCATCGGAGGAATAACCACCCAAAACTTTTGGCAGGTGTTAGCACCGGGAGGTGCAAAAGATCCCATTGAAATGCTATCCGATTTTCTCGGCAGGGAACCGTCTATCCAAGCATTTATTGATGGCAAGACAGAATATAGTTTATGAATCTGAAGGATTTCTCCCGTTGCTTGCATCGCATATCCGGACAAAAATGATAGCATCTCGTGTGTGCAGTAGCTGTCAAGTTTTCACTTGTGTTTTGTAGTAGCTTTTGGCTCGATCTTCAACACAATCATGTCTCGGCACAGGAAGCTATCGTGTTGATATCTGTCGGACTGGTTCTAAAAGTCAAGCTTCAAGCTAGCGTGCTGCTAAGGTTGATAGAGTGATCTTGTACAGTTTCTACTAGCAATAGATTATATTTTAATTTCGGCATCTTGACGGAGTTGCTAACTTCCGGTAATTGCTTGCTGCTCTATCAACATTTTGGCTTCTCATGCTATAGCTTTGAAGGAAACGGTTAATCTTGTAATCGTGGAAGGAGACGTTTATAGTTTTGAAAATCTTAATTGGGTCCTGAATAATCTGGATCCATCTGGGTAAATTCATTTTAGGGGAGCAAGGCCCTCCCGATGCATGTCTGCTCCATTTACAAGACTTGAATCAGAGACATAAATTGAGGGTACAAGCTCTTGCCACATGAATCATGTAAATTTTCCAGGACGTTTATAGGCACCGAAATATCATGTCGAACAACTTTGTTTCAGCTCTTGCCACCTGAACCATGTAACTTGCAGTGCTTCCTATTTCTTCACAGGTGTTCATAGATTGTGTCAGCTCAGCTCGGAGCATCTCAACCCAGGCCTGATAGCTGAAGTTGCTGAACTCTCCGGATCATAAGGGGAGTCCGTAAATCACACTGCAGCAGCTCTACAGTATCATGAGCACCACTCGAAGTCGGCAAAGCATCTTGAATCCTTCTGGGATCAGTGTGGTCGGAATCTCAGCCCCACCCAAAACATTTTTCCACTTCCCTTCTGGGTATAATACGCGGAAACTAATTGAGAAATGCGAGGTTAAACCTCGGGCATTTTAATAGCAACATGAAACATTAAATAACCATTGTTAATTAGAACAAATGATCGATTCGGAATTTTGAAAGTTTTTATAGATTT
The DNA here is from genome assembly GCA_005392925.1 of Aquilaria sinensis. NCBI lineage: Eukaryota > Viridiplantae > Streptophyta > Magnoliopsida > Malvales > Thymelaeaceae > Aquilaria > Aquilaria sinensis. The sequence goes on along the minus strand of SMDT01002278.1, from coordinate 36,825 downwards.
TAATACTTGCAATTTTCGGAAGTGATGTGAAGTGATGTGTCACATGACTTGATATACCCTTTCAGTTTACGTTGCTTTCGTATGAATGACTTGAATTAAAAGAAAAAAAAAAGTGAGAAATTTTCTGATCATTCGAACAAGTTACATCATCTTTATTTATCAAATTCAATGTTGGTCCTGTGGCTCGAAACGACGAAGTATCGCACTCCATCTTTCTATGCAGGTAGTATTATTTTGTTTCCTGATGCTATTAATAATTTCTGTTTCTACTTTGAGGCCGATGTGTCTGGTTGATTTTATAGCTGGAGATTGAACGCCACCTCGACTTTTCTGCCGAATAAAAAATGAACTTCTTGGAACTAAAAGTCGTATATTTGTACAAAGTACGAAGCTGAAATTAGGTAGCAATAATTGATCTCGACGCGTAAAATTGCCGTGTTTGGTCGACATGCGAGTAAAACAAGGATTGGGCTCTGGCGGTGTTACCCTGACCAAAGTTGTCAAGAACAAGATCTTACTAAGGATTTTTTTTTTGTCGTGTAAAATTGGAATTATGAGATTGGATCATAAATTGTAGTATTCTATCAAATATTTAAAATTTTTTATTTAAATAATATAATTTATATAAAAGATCAATTATATTAAAAATTTAAATAAAATTTAAGTGTCATCATAATTGTATAACAAAATTATTGATACAATACAAGTAAAATTTAAACTTTAATAGAGTATACATTAACATAATCAATAAAATAATCAACACAAGTCTGAAAGAAATTCATGAACAAACACATTATTGACAAATAAAAAAAAGTACAATGTCCATAATTTAAATATTTAATAATTGACTTTCAATAAATTTAAAATGTATAATGATTTTTTTACAGTAATTAAATAATTTAAAATTAGTAATTTTTTCTTCCTGAATGAAATAAGTTCAACTTATTGCGGAAAAAACTGGTAATTTGAATGTCTATTAATTATAAAAATATTATTTTATATATTAAATTTACAGTAAGATAATTACCAAATAATTTAAATTATACTGTAAAAAGTTGTTATTAAATAGTTAATAAATTTTGTCCAATTGGGGAATGAAATGTTTTTAATGAATTTAGAACAAAAATAGGACATTTTTAATAGGTTTAGGATCTAAACAAAATATCTAATAGACTAGAGGTGAAAAAAAATGAAAATTAAATGTTAGGGATCATTCATGCAATTTATCCCCAATAAAAATCAATACTCGAGTAGGATCGGTAGAATATTTTGATTCTATGATCCTAGTTACGATCCTACCATAATTCTACCATGTCTTCGATCCTACAATATTTTGACAAGATTTTCTATTTTATAATCATAGGATTGTACAATCCTATAATCAATATCGTGATTTTAATAACCTTGCCTCTTACCCCCGTTTTTTCTTCTGTATTTTTTGCCACAACTTGCTCAAATGGTTTGTTCTCGCTATTAATGTTACAAAAAACTTTAAAACGGCCAATCAAACAAAAAATACAAATTTTGTTTGAGGAAAAAACGATTAGACATAGATTTATTTTTTTTTCAGTTGCCAATCAAATTGGGTTATATAAAATTTTTATAAAATTTTAGTACAATTTTTTTTTGGAAAATATATTGCTACTCCAACCTTTAACTATTTTTTATTTTTTAATATAAAAAATTGCAGACACATGATTACAATTGAAAAAGAATTTATGGTTTTTGACCGCTCAGTGGACTTCTCTAAGCTTAAGTTTGCGTTCTCTTGAATTTTGTTCACTGAATGTCTTAATATATCTGCGAATCCTTGCACATCCACTAAGTAAGTTGAGTTCAGGGTATTACTAAAGTTTGTAAAGTTTGTTATGTTTAAAGACATGAGGAAAAAAAGTATACAACTAAATTTAAGTAAACTGCAAACTCAATTTTATATTCCGCCACTTTACATGAAAACCACTATTACAAATAGAATAAATTTGTAGTGAGTGAATTTAGGTTAGGTGACATACAACCTAAAGTAGATTAGATTAAATACTACTTCCTCCGTCTCAATTTACTTAAAATGTTTTTTTGGGCACGGAGATTAAGGTATATGTAATTTGTGTTATTTTTTTATGTAGTGAAAGTTTAAATAATGATTAAAAAATAAAAGATTTTTTTTTTAAGTTTTGTTCAGTGAGAGATTGAGTGGAGATTAAAACAAGAGTTTTTATTAGGTTTTGTGTAAAAGGATAATTTAATTGTTTAAACTTTTCTAAAAGAGGAAACGTTTCAACTTTTTGGGATATCCAAAAAAAAAATACGTTTCAAGTAAATTGGGACAGAGGGAATATATTTTTTACTTGTACCTTGTAAAGCTTTTGGTACTAAAAAGTTTATATTCTATTGTTGTTACATTTATATGTTGGCTTCTACTGAAAGAAATTAAATTATACTGTTGCGACATTTTTACATATTGTAGATTCTTCAATTGAGTTACAAGGAGAATGCGCTAATTATCTCAATTTTTTTAGTATAAAAAGCACAAAATTGAGGGATGTGCCAATTCACCGTCACAATTTCAATAGATAAAATTTTAAACCATCTCTTCAAAAAATATCTTGAGATTTTTTCTCTTTATTCAGAATTACAAATATAAGAAAGAGGTATAGAAGAAATCATATTTATAAGTATCCTATAGATCCCACCTACCCCAAGTCCATCCTTTAAATTCAAAGAGGTGAAACCTCTTGCATAAACCATGATTTAAACTCTTGCTGGCCACAAAGAATGTTGGTTATTATACCAATTTGTCAAGAGCCTATCAACATTAGAATTAAAATTAGGGGAAAAAAAAGGAGAGGCAAGCAATCTTGTTTCTCTTATATTGAGATAGATTCAATGACCTCTATCTCATTATTAAATTCATCTCAATACGTCTCAGGGACTCGATTGATGACTCGATTGAGGAGACTTAGATTCAGCACACTTTTAGGGAAGGAAATGCAGTAGTGGACTTGCTTGCAAGACAAGGTTCTAATCTTGAAACCCAGAGCACTTTGTATCTTCTCAGGTTGCCCAATTTCTATTTGTAATGCTTTGTTAGCGGACCTTATGGGAATTTCTTTTTTTCGTTGTGTTTGGCCCCAGCTGTTAGGATTTCTGATCCAGCTCTTCCTCTTTTGCTTTCTTTGTAATATGCATTATTCACCAAAAAAGGGCATTTGGCATTTGGGATGAGTCATTGAGAGACGTGGGACGAGAAGGCTACTTTCTTCCATCGCTTTCTGCCTGCCTCTGCCCCAAAGCAAATGGAAGATCAAGGCCAAATCCCTCCTCCGCGCCTTCGCTCTACCACCCACCCATTATGCTTCTCTTGGTATACGTATTTCTACTTTCCCTTGCTTTCTGCTTTCCCTTTAAAAAAGGATTGTCTTTGATTATGATTAGATTTTATATCTTTAATTAAGGATAAATTCCTCTAGAGATACATTAGCTTATTTTCATATTTCAAACGAGTACTCTACTTTAAAGTTGTCTTATTGAAGTATCATGTCTCATTTATCGCGTCCCAAATTGGATCATTTCTATCAATTTAAGCGTTAAATCAGATGAAAATTGCTGACGTGACATTAATTATCATTAAATTAAATTTAAAATGACAATTTTAGTCCTCAAACTTTTGAAATAAATAATTCTAAACTTTCCAAACCTCCTAAACTTCAAAAACTACCTCAAACTTTTTAAATTACTCAGTCCAGCCACAAAAACATCTAAGAATCAAAACTTCTTGAAGAAAATGAATCTGGTACCACCAATTAATTTTAGCTAAATTGAATCGACAAGAGAAAATCAACCAAATCATGTTGTTCTTTGGTGCCCATAATCGCAGATAGATAAGCAAAGCAAGACAGCAAAACACCTAATACAAATCTTTCGGAGCAATTTCTGATGGAGCGAAGATGGCCGTCCGATTCTCCCAATTCTTCACTGGTATTAATTTTGAACTTAAAATGCAGAGATGGGTAACGACAACCATGGGAGTGCGAAGATCTGGCAATTGGATCTATTGACGTGGTCTCTATCGGCAATTCAGCAGCATTGCTGGATCTTTCTTGGGCAAGAGATTTTTTGAGGGTTAATGGTGACGGATTCGAGTGGATGACAATGGTTGACGGTGATAGATTCTCATGGACAATCAAGGATTCGAGCAGTTTGGAGTCAAGACAGCAAGCTGAGGTGGATTTTGCCTAATTTTGCCTTCGATTTCAAACCTTTCTACTTTTTGCCTTCAATTTCAAAACTTTATAGATTTGAACAATTTGTCTTTAATTTTGCTTGATTCACCTTCGATTTTGCTTGATTTTGCCTTTAATTTCAAACCCTTCCAAATCTAGCCAGCAGAGATCATCAGAATTGTCTGATGGAGATCATCTTAGCCGAAACAAGATCGTCAGAGGAGTTAGCTCTAGCAAGGATGCTGTTGGTGTTGTGCTTGGTGGATGAATAGAGTTGGAGAGCGGCAACGGGCATTCTATAGCAGATTGGAGGTGGAGAGAGGATTGGAGGTTTGAAGGGGAGGAGGAATAGTAGAGGCCTAAGTATAAAGTTTAAAATTATTGATTGAAAAATTTTAGGGATTAAGTTTGTTCTTTTACATTTTTTAGTATAAAATAAAGCCATATTAATATTTTTCATCAAACTTAATGATGAAATTAACGGAAAGAACCCAAATGGCACATGCCATATGAGGTAAGGAATTTCTATAAGACAACTTCAAGGTAGGGTACTTGTTTGGGACACGAAAATAAGCTAAGGTAGGGCTTGTGGAATTTAACCGTTTAATTATTGTCTTATTTTACTTGTTTTTGTGCTTAACTTGTTAAAATTACTATATTTTGTTCTCTCACTAGATGAAATTCATTAATTCAGAGTGATTGTTAGACTCAAATTTGGGAAATTTTTATTTAAAATATCCTATAACTGTATTCTAGTAAATCTAAGCCATGTAATAATTTTTTTATAGTTAATAGATAGTTGCTTTGAGTTTACAAATTTTATTCAGTGGGTACCAAAATTGAATGTTTTTAATAGATTTAGGATTAAAACAGATTAGTTAATAGGTTAGGGACTAATATAGAATGATAATTAAAAATTAGGGGCCATTGTTGAAATTTATCCCCTTATTATCTACTTTAAATGATTTTAGCTGAAATTGCTTCAAGCCCTCTGCTTTATGTTTATGAATTTTACCAATTTGTCGCCTTTTTCTCTTACCCAGATCTTGGCATCATCTAGCTAGCTGATTTTGCTACTGAATTTGGGAGGAGCAAAACAGGAAGAGATATCTGGTGCGTGTATTTGTGATGTGAACTTGTTGGTTCTATTTTCAAGTCTTTCTATCCGTTGGTAGATTTCAGTATGGATTTTGTATGAAGTCAAAGCCATCTAGTTGAGTTGGTATAGAAGCATGGAGGCTTTTCACCTGTCTGTGTGTTTACGGGTCAAAGCTAGAGTTTTTGCTTGACTGAGCTTCTGGGGTTTTTCCAATTGTGACGCAGAATGGGATTCCTATCTGGGTTTTCGTTTTCGGTATTCAGTGAATCTGGGATACTGGCTTTGTCTGTTTGATGATCTGGGTTCATCCATGAGGTAGATTGACAAAAGTTGGATTCGGGGGTAAGTTTCTGACTTTGTGATCTCTGACATATGATCAAGCAAATACTTGGAAGGCTTCCAAAAAAGCCTTCGAAGTCTTCTGACAATCGTGAACTTGGAGGTTCATCTGGTGCTCCTTTAGTGAACCCTGCTGGATCAAGAAACAGCGATGTTGAGGGGAATAGGCTGATGAATGTGGATAGTCTTCCTGTTGTTGCTCCCAATGCAATTCCCGGTACTGGATACAGCCATGGGAGTAAGCTTCACCAAGGTTTGAATAAAAAATCAAATGCCAATACAGTAAATGGACCATATGAAGCCTTACCAGCATTCAGGGATGTCCCAAATTCAGAGAAGCAAAATCTCTTCATTAAGAAACTGAACTTGTGCTGCATGGTGTTTGACTTCACTGATCCTACAAAGAACTTGAAAGAAAAGGATGTCAAGCGACAGACGTTACTGGAGCTTGTGGATCATGTTACCTCTGCTAATGGAAAATTCACAGAAACTATCATTCAAGAATCCATCAGGATGCTGTCTGTTAACTTGTTCAGGTCACTTAATCCACAACCCCGTGAGAACAAGGTGTTAGAGTCCTTTGATTTGGAAGAGGAGGAGCCACTAATGGACCCTGCTTGGCCCCACTTGCAAATCGTTTATGAATTCCTTTTGAGGTTTGTTGCATCTCCTGAGACAGATGCAAAGTTAGCTAAGAGGTATATCGATCACTCTTTTGTTCTTAGGTTGCTAGATCTCTTCGATTCCGAGGATCCGAGAGAGAGAGAGTACCTGAAAACTATTCTCCATCGCATTTATGGTAAGTTCATGGTGCATCGACCATTTATCAGGAAAGCCATTAACAACATCTTTTTCCGTTTTATTTATGAACTGGAGAAGCATAATGGGATTGCAGAGCTCTTAGAAGTTTTAGGCAGCATAATTAATGGGTTTGCACTGCCCCTGAAAGAAGAGCACAAGCTCTTTCTCATCCGTGCTCTAATTCCCCTTCACAAACCAAAGTGCCTAACAATGTACCATCAGCAGCTATCATACTGCATAACACAGTTTGTCGAGAAAGACTGCAAGCTTGCTGATACTGTTATAAGGGGCTTGTTGAAGTACTGGCCAATTACAAATAGTTCAAAGGAAGTTATGTTCCTCAGTGAGCTGGAAGAGATTTTGGAAGCAACCCAGTCAGCTGAATTCCAGAGATGCATGGTCCCTCTATTCTATCAAATTGCTCGTTGTTTGAGTAGTTCCCATTTTCAGGTACTGAGTGATTGGTTTACATCTTCATTTATGATATGCCTTCATCCCATTGTGGTCAAATGATTTTGCTGAATGTTTTTTAAATCACTCTTTCTGCCAAAGCTACGGTTTTTTGATGTAATTGATTTTGCTTTTCTTAAATATTTTTATTGTGACCCTTCTCCTGCCCTTTCTCAGTTGATTAGTTTACTATCGTAGTGGATTCAAAGTAAGCTTTTCTTGCATACTGTTCTATCAAGGACACTGGACCGCCTAGGAAATATAAAATTACTTAAATAGATATTATTATGTTGGACTATCTAAGCAGTCCCTGGAGAAATATCAAAACAGGTTAATAATTTGCAAGATTGTGTTTCTCATAGCTCTTCAGGAGTCTTCTGCTGGGTTACTATTTGTTATTCATGCTCTAAGCAGCACTTCTAGATTTTCAGGTTTAGTAAATATCCTGTGCAGTTCATATAGGAATGAGTTTGTTTCATCGAATTGCCAGAATGGAGAAACATGATTCATGTGGCTGATGATAAGCAGTTGACTCCGGATAGTGTATGAATAAGATGTAGTTGAGTTTAATGGAGACAATCATATAACACATTTTCTTCTTGCGAGATGCCCTTTCATGTATGAACAGCCAGCTTTTATTCTGATATTATTCACTTCAATACGATAATATGCCATCTATCCCAAAAAGGGATCATTTCCCATGCTTATTTTGTAGATATTATGATTGTAGTGCCACATAAATGTACTTAGTACCTTTGCCACATAAATGTACTTAGTACCTTTTCCAATTCATCTCTCCATGCATTGTAGCTATACACGCAATTTTTGTTTGATATGCTAAGAGTAATTTGTATTTCTGGACATTTTGTAAAATTTAATGCTCTCTTCATCCCAAAATTGTCTGTCATTTTTCAGTTTTTTGTAATATTATAAATGTTGGGATGCACACGTATATCATATGTTTTTTTTTTTCCAAAATTAACCTCGACAAATAGTAAAAGTATTTTTGAATCCTCATGAAAATGCAGACATGATCACACTAATTTTGGATGAGAAGTCCAAAACTATGCCTAAAATGCACATCTCAGAATCAAGCATATGTGCGTGTGTTAGGTTGTATCCTACAAATACCTGGGCCAGTCTCTGGTTTTGTTCCAATTGGATACTTTCTTAACCAGATTTGGTGGGTCAGTTGTCCATTGCGTGCTGCAATTACTGGATTGTTTATTGCTATCTTAACAAACTTCATTTATGATATGCCTTCATCCGATTGCGGTGGAATGATTTTGCTGAATGTTTTCTAAATCACTCTTTCTGTAAAAAATACGGTTTTTTTTAGGTAATTGACTTTGCTTTTCTAAAATATTTTCATTGTGACCCTTCTCCTGCCCTTTCTCAGCTGATTAGTTTGCTAGAGGATGTAGCCTCAATTAGAGATATACTTCACAGCGCATTCAAAGTAAGCTTTTCTTGCATAGTGTACTGAGAGAGACTCTTTATCTCCAGAATTTCCAGCAGATCTAAAAATTTTCCAAAATGCACTTTATTCAAAATCATAAAACAATAAGCCTAAACCAATAAAATACTGTAGAAGACACTATGCTTCGATCTGTTCTGGCTCACTCTGATTTTCTTTTAAGAAATTGATTTGATGTGATTTTTTCATGTTCTTAAGAGTCCTCAGTGTCACGCATTCTATAGCCACCAAAAGAATGCCATATGGCATCTATATAGAACAGATTAGCGCTAACAAGAAGTAGAAGCTAAAGCTCAGTCAAAAATACCAAAGGAACTAAAAAAAAAAGCATGGCTAGAAAGAGAAGTCTGACTGAGCAAGGTAGATCAAGACTTCCAACCTCACTGGGGAACAAGGTTGTCAAAGGCAAAAGGCGCACCTAAGGCACTAGACCCTTAATTTTAGGCAACTTAATTTCTGAAATGCTTGATTCTGAGATGTGAATTTTAGGCACTAGACCCTTTCTGTGCCTCAGTGCCTAGGCGCTCGCCTTTGACAACCTTGCTGGGGAATGCTATCTAATCTGTTCTTTATAGTCTCATGAATTTTGAGAACTATGTGCTAAGGATGATGAGCTCCTGGTGCATGAATTTTGTGATTTCTGTCTTCCCAAATTTAGTAGACTGCCACTGCAAGGGAGGCTGTCTTATTCATTTTTACCCCACTTTAGAGTACTTTGCTTTAATTTGTTTTTCATAAAAATTCTACAACCTTATAAATAACTCAAACCCAGCTCATTGTCTTTTTTAAGCCAATACTCAGAAGGATGTTTATGGTGCTGTCTCAGCAGGAGCATGGCTCGCTAGACCGTAGTTTCTGTTGATTTCATCTCTTATAGGGTCAGCTTGTCTTGTGGAGAATGCAGATTCAATGTTGTAAAGCTGCCACGCATTTTTTTCTCATATGAAATCTCATTTTGGGTGTCATCTCTTAGGTTCAAATGTCATTTAGTCTGAGGTTGTGTGGTTGTTTGATATGGTAAATGATTTGTTTATGTTACCCAACTGATAGTACTTTCCACTGCATAATATATGTGGTGTTAAGCTGACCTGTTTGTTTTTGTTTCTCAGGTGGCCGAGAGGGCTCTGTACTTATGGAACAATGATCATATAGAGAACTTGATCAGGCAGAATCGTAAAGTCATACTTCCCATTATATTCCCTTCATTGCAGAAAAATGGACGTAACCACTGGAATCAAGTCGTCCAGAGCTTAACACTGAATGTTCGCAAGATGTTTTCCGATATAGATCCTGAACTATTTGAGGAGTGCTTACAACAGTTTCAGGAAGATGAAGCAAGAGTGGAGGAGCTTAGAATGAAACATGAAGCAACCTGGAAGCGCTTAGAAGAGGTTGCTGCATCAAGAGTTGCAGGTGGTGGAGCAGTTCTTGCCCCTCAAGCAATGCCTTCTCAGGCAGCTTTGGCACTGTGATAGAAGGTCCTGACCTTACTGCCAATTATAACTCCTGGTGAAACCAAGACGGCCGCCATAGACTGAGATCAAATGCTCACAAGTAACTGCTTTCTGAACCCAAAATCTTCAGCCAGGCATTGCATGGAAACCAGTGTTCCTTTCTTGCAGCTTGGCATGTGGGTTTTACGTGTTCCTTTATACATACACAGGAAATAGAACTGTGCCTCTAGGGTGGGCACGATGTCTTTATGGATTCTTATAGCTTGCCCTTAAAGCACATCACACATCTGAGCAACGGATTACAGGTAATTTGCGCATCCGGTTTTTGCTTCAACAGTTCTTCTGTATTTGTCGAACTTACATGCGCTTGTATCATATGGCTAAGTATTATTGTAGAACTTGAGAGCAATTTTTCACTTGAAATTCTTCCCTTCCTGTTAATATGGATACTGAAACTCGCATGGAACATTTCAACTTGAAATTAGGATTTGTTATCTGCCATCGCGGTCTCTCTGATTTCTTGCGGGATGAAGCTGTATAAGTTTGTTTTTATTCCCAGTGTTTCGAGGAGGTTGTTTCTTTATTCCACTTCGGTTTTTTCTTATATTTTTGGGACACATGTTGGGGTAAATTTGTCTACCTGGTAAAACACTCCAAGGGGTGAAAATAACAAGAGAACATTGTTTTCTTTAGTTTATTAAAATCTTAAGCATTGGAAATGACTCTAATTTCCGGTCGATATTGTAAATGATCTCTTTGGCAGTAGCTTGATTCTGCCTCTTTTTGTTTTTAGAATTCTTTAATAATAATAATAATAATAATAATAATAATAATAGTCTTCAAACTCAGATGACCCTTAACCCATTGAACATCAACTTGGCTCAACTCATCCCTCAATTTGGTAAAATGGTACACTTAAGTTCTTTTTCTCCTCTGCACCGCCGGACCTATGCAGGGGTAGGGGTGCTGTTGCCCCCTGAAAATTTTGAAAAAATTTAAATATAGATACTTAATTGGTTAATTCAAGAGAAATTAGAGACTAGAAATGTAATTCTGCCCCCGGAAATAATGGAAGAATATGAAGATGAGGGGTCAGTGAGGTAGGCGCTAAAGAAAGCAGTGACCAAATGAGTAATTATTCCCTCTAGCCTTAAATAGATATTCAAACCTGGCCTAAATGCACCATTAGTCCTTCAAAATTTTCAACTTGTACAAGTTGCACCCTAATCTTTGAATTAGTACGACTTAGTCCCAATCTTTAGCTTTGTCTCGCCGCGATGCCGTCCCTCTTCTCCGGACTTAGTTGAATCTCCTCCGGGCTCACCCCCCCGAACCAAAAATCTTGGTTCCGCCACTGCTCCTTTGTAAAATGTGGTTGAAGTCTCCTACCTTTATTTGTCATTCATTTTTGTCCTAACTTCATAAGTTTTGTGATTCTTTCCTCAACCTTACGAAAAGCTTAAAAGTAAAGTTAGACGATGATTGTGGTTACTTAATGGTATAATTAGTTGTTGGGTTGAGATAAAGATGAAGACAAACTTTGGGTAATGTATTTGCTTTTCTTTTCCTTTTTTGTTTCTTTTAAAATTTTTCCTCACATTTGACAAATGTGTCAGTTAAATTATAATAGTTTCAAAATGCTCACTATTAACGGGGAAACTTCTAATGATCAATAATGATATAGCTTTGTACTATTTCTTTTAAAAAATCTCTCCACATTTCAGAAAATGTGTGTAGAAAATTTTATAGAATGAAATAGTTTTCTTGCTAGTGCTAGTGATGACTTTTATAATCCAAGTCTAATTAAACAACTAGCAATATTTCACCCCTGCCATTATTATATCATGATAAAATATTGTTCGAAAGCTTGATGATATTAATATATGTATTCAAAAAATAGCCAGTTCAGTGGCAATATTATAATTGCAGGATTAATGTTCTCTATAATTAGTTTATGCCCGCTTTTTCACTTTTACTTGATTTGTAAAATATTGAATATGGCTTATGATAGGGTAACTTCAACTGGCCATATCATATGAAAGCTGAATTTTAATCCTAAGCCCGAAAAGTTTGGCTGATGGACAAGTCAAATTTCTTCATTACATATTTTGATAAAATATTTTCATTTATTTGTCATAGTTAATTGATTAAAATTCTCCCACTGTATTATTCAATGCCTTTTGTGTTCATCACTAGTTGCCTGAACAACTAAGAAATTTACAAAGTAACCTGATAATTCTACAAATTTTCTGCTTATGGTGACAATGAAGAAATTAAAGATAGGCAAAACAGGTACGACGCCTTGTTTCATTTCAAGTAGAGAAAACTAGTGAATTTAGCAGATCGAATTTTGCAATTCAATGGCTACTTTTTTTTTTTTGTTGAGGAGAAAGTTAGGCTTTTTTGAAATGTTGGGGAAAGAATCACCAAACTTATGAGGTTAGGGATGAAAATAAATGAAAAATAAAGCTAAGGGACTTTAAACACATTTTACCTAGTAGAGCAGAGAAGGAAAAAGACTTAAGTGTATGATTTTACCAAGTTAAGGGGATGAGTTGGACCGAGTTAATGTTTAGGAGGTTAAGTATCTGAGTCATTTGAGTTTGAGGGCTAAAAGTGTCTTTAGGCCTTATTATTATTATTATTATTATTATTATTATTATTATTATTATTATTATTATTATTATTATTATTATTTCATTGTTCCAAAAAACAAAGATATGAGATGGAAGGCAACTTCTTAGGGTAGTGATGACAAAACATTCTTTTCTCATCATCACACTTGTGTTTTCCTTCTTATTGTCATTAGCCTTCTTAGTCTCATTTTGTCTTGCCCCAGAGTGTGGCTTAGATGCTTATGCCATGACCACCTTAGGCGTTAACTTGAACACCAAGCCACCCAAATGGTCTCCATCCCTTAATCGCCCCTCCTTCGTTTACTGTGACTGGTATGGCATCACTTGTGATGTCTTTGGCTCTGTTACTGAAATCAACCTTGAAATCGATGAAGCTCATTGGCTCTTTGCCTAATCCATTCCTATCTTTCACACAGCTCATAAGGTTGTCTTTATCTTACAATAACTTGTCTAGTCCTACGCTCGTTGCACAATCTCAACTCATTGATGGTTTTGAGCTTGGGGGCCAACAATTTCACCAGCATAACAATGGAGTTCTTTGAAGGACTCTCCACAACTTTGGAGGTATTAGACATCGAATTCAATAACTTTGCTCATTGGAGAATTCCCACCCAAATGTACCAAGCAATCTCAGAAAATTCTATGCACATAGTGCAAACATTGTTGGAACTTTTCCTAATATTTTTCAATCTTTTCTTTTAGACCGCCTGTGATTGCATAATAACAATTTGGTCATCCTGATGACAATAGCTGCCCTTTTTTAAATGTCATTTTTAATATTTTGATTGTAATCTGAGTAAAAGAGCAAAACGTATGGTGGAGCTTAAGTCTAGCAGAAGACATGCTCCTTAAGTTAAGGGATTAGTTGAAGACTTTTTGACTTTTGTATGTATATAAAATATCAGCAATACAATGATAAGTCTGGAAGTTTTCTTGCATTTTTCTAGTGTGTTCTTTAGTTCTCCTTCCTAATTCTCACGCTATTATCTATCATTTGGTATCATAGCTGAGAAAGCTATTTTCTTTGATCCTTTTGGGACTGTAAAAGAGGGAGAACCAGTCAGGAAACTTACCATTAAATCTTAAACACTCAAAACCTATGAATGTGTGTGATGGCTATAAGTAGTAGCATTTTAGGTTTATCTCCTCCTATTTTCACGGGAGAGAATTATAATGCTTGGTTAGTTAAGATGCAGGCTTACCTTAAGGGTTTGCTGCTTTGGGAAGTTGTTGAAACTGAGATGGAGACATTTATTCCAGACAAACCAACTCCAAATCAACTCAGAGTTTATGAAGAACGAATCTCCAGAAAATTCAGAGCTTTGAGTATTCTTCACGCAGTTGTTGATGAAACCATTTTCACAAGAATTATGGCTTGTGAAACTGCCAAGCAAGTATGAGACAAGCTGAAAATTGAGTTCCAAGGAAGCGATAAAACAAGATAGATGCAGCTCTTCAACTTGAGAAAGAAGTTTGAGCTTTTTAGGATGAATGAGACTGAGAATTTGAAGGCTTACATTGACAGAGTCATGAAAGTTGTGAACCAAATCAGGTTGTTGGGAGAAGATCTGTTAGAAAAGAGAATTGTGGAGAAGGTTATGGTGACTCTGCCCGAGAGGTTTGAGCCTAAGATTTCTTCTCTTGAAGATGCTCGGGACCTATATTTGCTTACACTTACGGAGCTTGTAAATGCCCTACAAACTGTAAAGCAAAGAAAGGCATTTAGAGAGGAGGAGAAGTCAATAGAATGGGCTCTTGTAATTTTACAAAATTCAAAGGCACAAACTAAGTCTAATTGGAAGAAGAACACAAATGGGAAGAAGGGAAAAGAGAAGAAGGATCATTATTATAAGGGTAAACAGGAGAAAGGAAAATATCCACTATGCCCTTACTGTAAAATGACTAATCATAGTGAAAAATTTTGTTAGAGAAGGCCTGGAGTTCAGTGTCGAGCCTGCAAACAATTTGGACACATTGAGAAAATTTGTCCAGCCGATCAAAATCAGCAGCCTCAAGCTCATCCAACTCAAGTTAATGAAGGCGCCCAGGATCATGAAGAAAAGTTGTTTGCTGCTGCTGTTGTTGAAGAATGTTCAGTCGTAGCTATGAATCCAGATGCGTGGCTCATTGATAGTGGATGCACACATCATATGACTTCAAGATTGCAGAGTTTCAGGACTTTGGACAAGCAATATTGCTCCAAAGTGAGGCTTGGATATGGCAGATTGGTTGATGTCAAAGGAAAAGGTGTTGTTCTGGTGCAAATTTTTTCATGTGCAAAGTTAATTACTGATGTTTTATTTGTACTTGAAATTACTTATAATCTTTTAAGTGTTGGTTAATTGCTTGACAAGGATTATAAGTTGATTTTTGAAAACAAGAGGTGTGATATTCTTGACTTAGTTGGTGCTAAGCTTTTTTCCATCAGCATGAAAAATAGAAGCTTTCCCTTAGAATGGAGATAAACTAAGATTCAAGCTTTCATTACTGTAGTAGATGAAAGTGTTTTGTGGCATAAAAGGTTTGGTCACACCAGTTATGTCTCTATGAAGCTTCTTGAAAGTAAACATATGGTGATGGATATGCCTTTTGTTCATGATCATTATGGTATATGTGATGTTTGTCAATTTGGAAAGTTGAGTCAGACACCATTCCCTGTCAATCAAGCTTGGAGGGCAATTGAGGAGTTATAACTGGTTCACACAGATGTTTGTGGACCTATGGGTATTGCTTCATATAGTGGAAGCAAGTATTTGCTTTTCTTTATTGATGATTTTACTAGAGTTTGTTGGATTTGTTTTCTCAAGCAAAAATCTAAAGTGTTTAGCATGTTTCAGAAGTTCAAAGCAGCTGCAAAAAATCAAAGTGCACATTTAATCAAGACTTTAAGGTCTGACAATGGCACAGAATTCACGTCTCATGAGTTTGAAGAGTTCTTCCAGCATTCTGGCATTCATTATCAACTCACAGTCACATACACACCCTAGCAAAATGGTGTGAGTGAAAGGAAGAATAGGTCAGTTATGAACATGTCTAAATGCTTGCTATTTAAAAAAGGATTACCAAAATAATTATGGGTAGAAGCTGCAAACACTATAGTCTATTTGCAAAATAGATTACCTACAAAAGCTCTTGATGGAAAAACTCCTTATGAGGCTTGGTTTGGAGTTAAACCATCAGTAGCTCAGCTTAAAATCTTTAGTAGTCTTTGTTATACTTTTGTTCCTCAGGCCAAAAGAGACAAGTTTGACAAAAGAGCTGAAATTGGAGTACTTGTGGGGTACAGCAATGCTTCCAAGGGTTATAGAGTCTTGAATCCTATAACTCAACAAGTATTTGTTAGTAGAACAGTCAAATTTAATGAAGATGGTGCTTGGAATTGGGATAGAATGGAACCAGGTCCTTCTATACAAAATTTTAGTCTTGGAAACATTCCCTAAGAACAAGTTGTAGCTCTAAAAGAAGAAAATTTTGACGATGATGTAGCCATTAGAGGAACAAGGACACTGCAAGATATTTACGGCAAATGCAACATGGCTTTGTTTGAACCCCAAGATGTTAGCACTGCCATGACGCATCTCAAATGGAGGGCAGCAATGTAGGAGGAGCTTAGAATGATTCACAAGAATAAGACTTGGATGCTCGTAAATAGACCTTATGACAAGAATGTAATTGGTCTAAAGTGGGTGTTCAAGCTTAAGCACAACGCTAATGACTCAGTTAACAAGTACAAGGCCAAGTTAGTTGTGAAAGGATATGCTCAGTAATTTGGAGTAGATTTTTCTAAAACATTTGCACCTGTGACATAATTTGACACAATTAGATTGCTTTTTGCGATCTTTGCTCATCAAGGTTAGGAAGCGTTTCAGTTAGATGTCAAATCTGCCTTTTTAAATGGAATTTTGAAGGAAGAAATTTATGTTGAATAATCGGAGGGGTTTATCAATAAAGAAGAACCTGATAAAGTATACATGCTGAAGAAGGCTTTATATGGCCTAAAACAGGCTCCAAGGCCCTGGTACTCAAAGAATTGATGACCATTTGATGAAATTGGGGTTTATGAGAAGTTGCAATAAGGCAACTCTATATGTGAAGCATGTCAGTAAAGAGATCATGATTATCTTTATTTATGTAGATGACATTTTTGTTACTAACAGTAATACAGAAGCTGTGACAGAGTTTAGAATCCAAATGAAAAAGATATTTGAGATGAATGACCTTGGTAAGATGTCCTACTTTTTAGGAATGAAGGTCATGCAGACTTTGAAAGGGATATTTATATCTTAAAAGAAATATGCTGGTGAAATTCTCAAGAAATTTAAAATAAGTAGCTGCAACTTAGTAAGTACACCAGCAGTTCATGGAGAAAAGTTAAAGGAAGAAGATGGCTTTGATCTTGTTGATACCTTTGTTTACAAAAGCTTGGTTGGATGTCTTTTATTTTTGTGTGGAACTAGACCTGATATTATGTTTGCTACAAGTGTATTGTCTAGATTTATGCATTCACCTACAGATATGCATTTTAAAGCTTCCAAGAGGGTTCTAAGATATATTCAGAGCACAATTAATTTTGGGATATTCTAAAAGAAACTTACTGCCATCAATATTGTTGGTTTTACGGATAGTGACTGGGTAGGATCTCAGGATGACATGAAGAGTACTTTAAGCTATTCTTTCACACTTGGTTTAGGTATTTTTTGTTGGAGCTCAAGAAAGCAGGAAAGTGTCACACAATCAACAGCAGAAGCTGAGTACATTGCTGCTTCAGCTATTGTCAACCAAGCATTGTGGATTAGAAAAATTCTTGAAGATATTGTTCTTAGTCAGTCCAAAGCAATTGTCATTTTGTGTAATAACAAGTCTGTTATTGTTGTGGTGAAGAATCATGTCTTTCCTGGAAAGACTAAGCATATTAAGATCAAGTTTCATGCCATTAGAGAAGCAGAAAATGAGCAAGAAGTTTAGCTGAAGCACTGTGAAGCTAAGGACCAATTAGCTGATATTTTCACCAAAGGATTGCAGAAGACAAGATTTGAAATGCTAAGAGAGAGACTTGGAGTCTTCAATAGCTCTTGCATCAAGGAGGAGTGATGACAGTAGCTGCTTTGATGCTAAGAGCTGCCCTTTTTTTAATGTCCTTTTTGATATTTTGATTGTAATATAAGTAAAAGAGCAAAAGGCATGGTGGAGCTTAAGTCTTGCAATAGACATGCTCCTTAAGTTAAGGGATTAGTTGAAAACTTTTTGACTTTTGTATTTATATAAAATATCAGCAATACAATGATAAGTCTGGAATTATTTTTGCATTTTTCTAGTGTGTTCTTTAGTTCTCTTTTCCAATTCTCACTCTATTATCTATCACATCCTTTACCACCTTTGATGGCAAAATCCAAGCTTTCTTATTTGATACTTGGCAACCAAGGAATCGGCTTCTCAGGCTCCATTGAGGTATTATCAGAGATGAAGTTTTTATGATTTGTTTTCATAAAAAATAATAAGTTCACAGGTCCAATGCCAAATCTCTCCAATTACAAGGCTTTATAGCTTTTGATGTTGTAAAATAATCAAATCACTGGAGTTGTCCTAAGGTCTGTAAAGTTCATCTCCAGTGTCTAAAGCATTGTCTTGTCCAACAACAGGTTGCAGAGGCCTTTTCCTGAATCATTGCCTAAAATGGAAGTAATGGTTATACTTGACAACAAAAATTTTCACAAGCAAAATGGTAGCTCATGTGATCCTCAAGTCACATCATTACTTCAAATAGCAGGTGTTCTCAGCTATCCTTTGAATCTATCAAATTCATGGGTCGATAATGATGCTTGCAACAGGTGGTCATTTGTGAAGTGTAACTCGTAGATGGAGATCATAGAGATAGACTTTAGAAACAAACATTTTAATGGGATGATTTCTTTAGCTTTTAAGGATTTGAAAGCATTGCAATATCTATACCTAAGTCATAATAATTTTACTGGTCCAATCCATAATAGACTAGCAGGTTTAAATGATTTTCAGTTGTTAAATATTTCTTATAACAATCTCATGGGAACAATACTACCTTTCAAGCCACATGTAAAGTTGAACACAATTGGAAATCTTTCACTCATGTCAAGTGGCTCATCTAAAGGTACAAAACTGTACACACTGTAGAACCAAACAACCTACTCTTTATAGAATTGAAAATTTTCTCCTCCTTTATTTATTCATTATGTGTTTTCCTAGTTTGTAGGAGAAAAGAGAAGAAAAAATTTGATTATTGCATTAGGGATATCAATGACGGGTACAACTACTACAAGTTTCATTGGGATATTTTACTTAAAAAAGATGCACTTTGGTATGTAAATATGTAACTAATAATTACTTGTCTAATTAAATGTTTATAGTTGTGACTTATAATGTTAAGTAGATATATTTGATGTGATTTTCACAATGACTACTTTTAATATGGCAGATAAGGTTAAACAAGACATATATGCTAGAGAAAAGTAAAGTATATTTAGAGTTTCTTGATTTGTTTGAGAAAAAGGAAAACCAAACAAAGATTCGAGAAATCCAACTATAAGTTTCCAGGATTTGCTTGCTGCAATAAACAGCTTTCATCAAGAGAATAAACTAGGTGTAGCAATGTGTTTTTTGGGAGTCACCATCAATCGGTTTCACCTTAAAATAGCCTATGAGAGTTCGAGGGGTTTGAGAGTACGGTTAGGCTAAAACAACTTTGTTATAGTGCCAAAAAATTGGCACCTTAGTTTGATTTAAGTCTTGCTTTGCTTGCTTTAGTTAATTTGATTAATATCCAAACCATGGATTTTAATCGAACCACCCAGATATAGACTTCTAAATCTTTCTATTTGATTTTATTTATTTTATAAAATTTTGATATTTTTAAATCATAGATCATATCGGACTACCCGAATGTGGAACCTAAAAGCTTAACCTATCTTTATTTATCTTTTAAATATTTTAGTTGATCATCAATCCAAACCATAAATCCTATTGGATCATCCAGATATGGATATTAAAATTTATTGTTATCCTAAATTCATTCTAGGGTTGTATTAAACTCACGCGGAATAAATTTTCCTAAAATTGATTTTTAAGATACATTATGAGATTCAAAATAAAAAAAAATCAAGCTATTCTAAAGAAATTAAACATAAGCAAAGAGATAAATAAATAAACGTACTAGGTTATGTTCCTATGTGAATTTAATGGTTAAGTTTAACGCATGACCTAACAAACACATAAACAAAGAAACAAAGAAAAAAACAAACAATAAAAGATTGCGGTCAATGACTAATCTGAAAAATAACCAATTTAGTTACTTGGGCGGATAAAATAAAAAGTTAACTGGCTACTCAGGCGTTTTACCCAACAGAGATATGGATGGGTTGGATCCGAATGAAAACGGGTCGGGTTCACGGTTAAAAAAAGGGGTTCTTCAATTCTCCATATCTGGCGGCGATTGGCGCGATCGGTGAACTAGGGTTTGGCGGAGAGGGGGCAGCGACTTAGGATGGAGGAGGAGACGGCGTCCGAAGACGACGAGGCGGCGGCGGAGGAGATCGAAGCAGATGCGATTCTCGTCGCCTCCTTCAATCGGCCCCAGCAGCTGAGAGGGGTCTTTGTTGATGGCGGTGTGGGGTCGAACGGAACAATGGAGGCAAGCTAGGTCCGGTAGCGGTGGCAGGAGGTGTCGGGCAGAAAAGAGGGCGTTTCAGGGGTAACGGCAGCGGTGGGGAAAGGTTAGGGTTTTGGGGGAAAGGCTTGCGAAAAAGTAGGGCTCATACTGGATTTTTTCTTTTTCTGGCTAGGAGCTTAGGGTTACGAATTTCTTGCTTCTTTTTCTTCAAATGATGACCCCTATTTACACTAGAAAGGTTTTAGGCCAGATTAAACAGGTTTTTTAGAAGTTATAACATATCCAAATCATATTTGATAGAGCTTAAACCTCTTAGGATATTTTTGGTCAAAATACTCGTCCAAGTCCAGGAAAATTCTTAAGTTACTGATTTTGTCCTCGACTCTACACAAATTTTCAATTTCACCTAATACTTCTCTGATTTGCCAGTTGAGCCCAAAACTTCATAAAAATGACAGATTTCACCCAGAATTTATACGGTTTTACCAGATTTGCCTCAAACTTTTGGGAATTTGCCTAAAACTTTATAAAAACCCACGGTTTCCACCCAAACTTCACTTTTTTTGCTAAATTGACCCTACAACACCTTTTGGACTTCAAATTAGTGCCTAAACTAAGTGAATTCCTATATGGCTGTTCTAAACACAAAATGACAACATAATCGAAATGCATCCGACCCTATCAACTGCCTAATCGCTAAAATGACCAAAAAGACCAAATTATCCTCAAAAACAAAAATGCTACATAAACTAATTTTCTTAACTTAGAAATAGACAAAAGTTAGTGCCTGGAAAAAAATTGGGTGTTAACACTAGGTCAAGCAGGGACGGAGCTGCGGTGGGGCAGGGAGGGGCTGTTGTTCCCCTAGATTTTAAAATTTTTTTATTAGTAGTATGTAATAAGATAAAATTGTAACAATATTAAAGTTAGATACTTGTTCGTAAATTATAAAATTAATTAGGGACTTTTACGGATTTTATCATTTTTAAAAATTTTAATTGGAACAGAATTAGAAAAATGGAGATTGCGACTCTGCGACTGCAAGTCGCGAACAAACCATGCCCAGCTTTTCCTGCCTCTTGGCTCTGACAGTAATGCAGTGGCACTCCGTCCCTCTCAGCAGCGATGAGTCGACAAGCAACGAACAAGTGCCCAGCAGCCTCAGCCCCTCCTCCTATTGGCAGCGATGCAAACGCTTTGCCTCCATCCCTCTCCTCTCAGATCGATCTAGCTCGCCGACGGTGGAAGTAACCTAACCAGCTTAAGCTTGTTTTCCCCATCGCCGACATTTTTTTTGTCCATCTCCATCCACCTCCGACTTTGAGTGGAGTCTGATTGTCTAAGTTTTTGGAGAAAGCCCCCGCCACGCCGCCCCGCGCATCCCACTTCTGAGGTTGGGAATTTTCTCAATTTTTCTTTCTTTTCCTTTAATTCTTTGTTTCTTTATCAATTGCTCACTTAGTCACTCGAATTTGTAAATAAAGTATACTAAATCAATCAATAGTGAAGTTAAGATGTAAGGTCCTAAAGTCCTAATTCCTATGTTTCCAGTTTTGGGTTTATAGCTTCCTCTGTAACTCTGTTCTTGTTTCTTGAAATTGAATCTTCATACTACTTTGATTGAAAAATGAGAATTATGGTATTGGAACATTGCATATTGTGTTTAAAATTTATGTGATTGACTTGTTTGCATATATTATTGGAGAACATGTGAAGAAACATAGACAAAAGTTAGTATTAATTACAAACAAATTTATCAATTATTATTATAATTTTTTTTTGCATAATTTTAGGATGATTTAAATCCAATTGCCTTGTGATTCCCAAATCATCATGATAAAAATTTTCTTTTCATTGTTGTTCTTGTTCAATTTTTCATAACAAGTAGAAGAGTAAGTTTGAGAATATTTGTTATTGTTCTTAAGTAAATTAGTTAAAGGATATAGAAATTTCTCCTATTTTATGATTGCTTAAGTGTTAGATTTTTGTTTTTACGACAATGGCTAGCAAGCAAAAGAAATTATTCCACTTCTTTAAGAAGAAATCTTTATTAGAAAGTGAAGGCCAACCCAAAAGTAGTCAATGTTCAAGAGTGGTGGAAGAGCTTTCAAAATCTGTTGGAGATGAGGATTGTGTTTGGCCTCCAAGTGTTGAACATTCTCAACAAACTCCAGGTTCTTCAAATTCTGGAAATATTTCTATTATGCATGACCTAGGGTTACGTCCACCTATATGGATATATCCGGTCAATAAACGAGATGAGATAAGAAAAGCATATTTAAATACTGGTCCTTATCAAATTAAAAGTGATTATCCTCTTTCTAGGTTGGAAAACAATCCACGTAAGTTTCACTATTTATGATTTTCTGAATTCCCTTGGCTTTAGTATTCTGAAGTAAAAGATGCTGCATTCTATTTACCTTATTACTTGTTTACTGAGAAATCATGAGCACAAAATGGTTGAGATTTTTTTTGCTATGAATGGGTTTCAGAAATGGAAAAAGGTTAAAGATGGAAAGAATTGCTCATTTTTTAAACATATGGGGTTAAGCCCTTGTTCCCCACACAATAATGCTGTGAGTAATTGTGCAGCATTATTGAACCAGTCTAGTCATATTGATAGGGCAATAGGAAAACAATCAGAAGAAAAGATTGAAAATAATAGACTTAGGCTTAGAACTTCAATTGATGTTGTTAGATGGTTATCTTTTCAAGGGATTTCCTTTAGAGGCCATGATGAGTCTATTGATTTAAGAAACCAAGGGAACTTTCTTGAGCTGCTTAAATATGTAGCATCTTATAATGATAATATGGCATCTGTTGTCCTAGAAAATGCTCCTTATAATGTAAAATATACATCTCCAGCAATTCCAAAGGAAATTTTGCATGTATTTGCAACACAAGTAAGAAATAAAATTCATGAGGAGATTGGTGATTCGGTATTTTGTATCATTGTAGATGAAGCAAGTGATGAAAGTAAGAATGAACAAATGGTCTTTGTTCTTTGATTTGTTGACATCAAAGTTGTGTTCAAGAGCGATTTTTCTTTATTTCACATATGAATGATACATCATCAGCCAGTTTATATTATGAGATTTGTAGTATTCTTTCTTATCGTGAATTGAACATCCAAAAAATTAGTGGTCAAGGGTATAATGGTGCTAGTAACATGCGTGGTGAATGGAGGGGATTGTAAGCATTATTTCTCAATAATTGTCCTCAAGCATATTATATTTATTGCTTAGCTCATCGCTTACAATTGGCACTAGTTACAGCAGCAAAAGAGGTGCATGTTATACATGAATTTTTCCTAAATATATCTCTTATTGTCAATGCTGTTACTGCCTCTTGCAAGTGCCATGACAAGTTGCAAGCAGCTGATGCCAATAATATTACACATTTAGTTGCCATTGATGAGCTTGAAACTGTAACTGGTGCAAACCAAATTGGTAGTTTGCAAAGGCCTGGTGATACCCGTTGGAGTTCTCACTTTGCATCAATTAGTAGTCTTCTTAATATGTTTGATGCTACTTGTAAGGTTCTGGAAAATATTAGTGACACTGATGCTAATTATAAGTCAAAAGGAGATGCTGCAGCTGCCTTGAAAAGAATGCTTTCATTTGAGTTTATCTTCATTGCTCACTTGATGCATGAGATTTTTGGTATAACTAATGTTTTATGCCAAACATTACAACAAAAGGATGGACTTAGTGGAAACTACTTTATTGTGCTTATAGGACTTGAGGAGGGATGGAGGGGATTCTTTGGTTCAAAAGGGCTGTTCATTTTGCTCAAAACATGATATTGATGTCCCAGGTCTAGGTGCTCCACATTTTGTGGGACGTAGTAGCCGTCGTCGTGATAATTTGACAATGGAGCATTATTATCATTTTGATGTGTTCAATGAAACTATAGATTTTCAGTTGCATGAAATCTCTTCTAGGTTCAATGAACGTCTTATAGAAATTTTGAAGTTAAGTTCATGTTTGAATCCAAAATACGGGTTCAAGTCCTTTGATATTGAGTCCATTTGCAGCCTTACACAGAAATATTATCCCTATGATTTTTCAAGACATAAACTTGACTTGATGCCATTTCAATTACGACATTTTTATATTGATATTAGTAATTTGTCAAACTTTGAAGGATTGCCATCAATAGCTAAATTATGCCAAGTCTTAGCAGTTATGGAGAAGTCAAGTTATTACTTTCTTATTGACAGATTGATCTGTTTGATATTGACTTTTCCTGTGTCAATTGCCACTATAGAACATGCATTTTCAGTTATGAAAATTGTGAAAACCAGATTAAGAAATAGGATGAAGAATGAGCTTCTTGCTGATAGTCTTCTTTTGTATATTGAAAAAAAAATTGCAGAGACTTTCAGTTTAGATTCTATACTTGATGATTGTAGGAATTTGAAGGAGTGTCGTGTTAAATTCTGAACTAAATTTTTGTAGACATTTGAATTTCATGAGTTTATATATTATATTATTTGATGTTTTGTATTATTAATCAGAAATTTATACTTGTTAACAACCCCTCACACTCACACTTTTCGTCCCGCCTCCCCTTGCCGCAAATCCTGGTTGTGTCCCTGAGGTCAAGGTGGCTTTGGTCCCATGTACATGGTAGTAATCCTTTCATGACAACTCTGTAAATTTGCAAGGTAAGTGTTTTTAGGTTAATTTTGTTGTTTTCTTGTTTTTGGATTTAGTTTATCCTTGTAGGGAAGATTTAAAGGTGGACAAGAGGTGGCCATAAAATGACTTTCTAATGCATTTAGACAAGGGCTAGAAGAATTTGTCAATGAAGTAATGGCGATCTCCAAAGTACAACACAAACATCTAGTCAAACTTGTTGGGTTTTATATTACAGAAAAAGAAAAAATGTTGGTGTACAAATACATGCCAAACAAGAGCCTTGATGCTATTTTATTTGGTAAGATGATCGATGCTAAACACTATCCTTCTTTTTAGCTTGAAATGAATAATGAAAAGAAAGTATTAGTTTTTTTTAATGTTTTACGAACTAGTTTTCATGTGAATTATATTATGTAGATCCTCAAGGCCACGCATCATACATAGGGACCTCAAGGCAAGCAACATTTTGTTAAATGGAAAATTCAATCCAAAAATTTCAAACTTTGGAATGGTAAGAATTTTCGGGGCTAATGAAGACTAAACTAATATTGAAAAGGTTGTGGGGACATTGTAAGTAGCCATTCTTTCCCTTACATATGCTTCTCTTTTTCACATGATTGTGTCCATTAATACAGGCTTATATATTCTTTATTTGAGTGATGAAAATAGCGGTTTCATGCTATGCAAATATGCAATAGACAAATGATTTTCAGAAAAATTGGATGTGTTCAGCTTCAGTGTGATAATTCTAGAGATGATTAGTTGAAGAAGGAACACAAGCTTCTATAATGATGAGAATTCCCTTAATCTTTTGGAACATGTAAGTCTTTATGCTCACATTTAATTAGCCCATAAAACCACATCCATGATCCTTTTATTTGTGACTTTATTATTTATGTACAAATTTTAGGCATGAAAACTATGGAATGCTGGAGAGTTCTTGGCTTCGGTGGATCCACTAATCTCTAACCCAAATTTTCACAAGGAAGTTTTGAAATGCATACATGTGGGGCTTCTTTGTGTGCGTGTAGGACTCGGTGAAAGATAGATTAACCATTTTCATTGTGATTTCCATGCTTACTAGTGAGCTAGAGAACCTTCCCATTCCAAAGCAACCTAGTTTCCCTGCACTATTGTTTCTTCTTAAACTGTATCCTCTATTGCATCAGATGTACAAATAACCCTTTCCCTCGCTTCCATCTATCAAGTATAGTTAAAAATATCATTTCTCATGCTTAAGTTTCAGAAAAAAGGGTTAATTTGCTACTATTATTTGCCCAAAAGGCAATTCGCCACCCTTGATTTTTTAATGCAAATTTTCCACTAATAGGATCATATGGGAGAAAATTTGCCACTAAAATTATAAATGAAAGTAAAATAGCCATAGAGTATCTAACGGTGGAAATATTTCATCTAAAAAAATAATATTATGTGCCACGTTAGCAACGATCAAGTTAGTAAAAGTCTAGACCTAGTTCTTGAAAATTTTCTCCTTAACTCTTAACTATCATAACCTTATAAATCTATTATTTGGATCTTCTTCCTTATTAAGTCCAATCAAGAGCAGGACTTCTTTACTAAGACAGCATTTGCTGCGATATCAAGTAGATTAGGCCTTTTTTAATGGTATGCAATAACGTTTGAGAATCAAGCAATAACAACATTTAAGCATTAAAATAATAGAATTGTTGACCAAATCGATGGGGGAGTGGACTTACAATTAAGTGTCCTTTCGTTTTTGGTTAAGGTCATCGTTGGGTGGTGACATTTCATCTCTGTACATAGATTGAGGTGGAGAAGTAGTAGCGATTCACAACTAGTGGGTTGTTAGTAATGATACTTACAGGGTAAGCATGTTGAAGGTGATGATAAAAATGAAAGATTAAAAAACTTAGGGGGCTAGAGTTTCGAATAAAGAAAGCATTAAATCAAAGGATGAATTTTTCTATTTTTTTTTTTTATTTTTCACATGTTTGCAATTTTAATGGTGAGTGACAAATTCACACAAAAACATAATACCAGTGATAGATTTGTGATAAAAAAAATAATTGTGGCAAAGTTACCTTTTCAGACAAACAAGAGTGACAACTTAGTTTGTTTCAATTTTGTTACCAAAATTTTAAATTTAGCAACCAAACTACTAAAGTATCATAAAAAAAAATTATCTATCTAATGAATAATGAGCAAATATAATCATATGGTAATAGTTCATTAAAATGTCTGAATTTACTCATCTATTAGTTACACATATATAAAAATACCGAAATCCTTATAGATTGGTATTGTGTAATATTTCCTCTATCCCAAATTGTTTGCGCCATTCATTTTTCATAATAATTAATTTATGATTTTTTATCTTCAACATTTTAGCATATAAATGAAAAAATTTTATATATAAATGATAAATGAAGACCTATAGCTTATAAATATATATATTTAAAATTTTTAATAAATAATAATATAAATAAATTCATGTTAAATTTAAGTCAAAAAGTAAAATGTATAAAAAAATATGGGACAAATGTAGTATTTGAGAGTCCTAAATCTTTGAAAGTATTAAGAGAAGGCTTGAAACTTTTAAAATATTTTTTAAATGTATAAAAAAATATGGGACAAATGTAGTATTTGAGAGTCCTAAATCTTTGAAAGTATTAAGAGAAGGCTTGAAACTTTTAAAATATTTTTTAGGCAAATATTTTGTTTGATTAAGAATAAAAGAACCTTTATTCACAACCAACCCTTAAGGGAGCTAAAAAAAAACGAGTTGGGAGGTTTTGATTAACCCAATTCATGGTTGTCCACATGATTGGTTGTTGGAGCTTCCACTTCATCATTAGTGTACAAAATTTTGGCTTCTTAGAATGTTCATAATCTTGATACTCAAAATTGATGGGTTTATCACCACTGGCTCTAATATTAACTTTCAATTGCTCTTCAATAACTTCTGGTTGAATAGGTATAATCCATCATCAATTACTAGAGCTTGTTGGTCAAAAGCTTTCTTCTCTCTAGGTTCTTGAAGTCTACATTCAATTTTAGCTTGCATACAATCATTTCCTTTATCAAATTCTTCCATATTACCTTTTATCTTTTTTCAACTTGCTTGTACATATAGAGTTCTTCTTGACCTACAGGGTTTCATGTCCATTGTTCAAAAGCTCTTGTTTCATTTCATTGAGACTAGCATGCATGTCAGCTATCTTTTCTAATACAAATTCACACAACTCATCTTTGAGTTGCTATTTCAATTGTTGAATTTTGCCATTTTTGCATTTTGGTAGATTCCTAAGGATTAAGTATTTTGATCTAAGCGAGGCACTGTAGGTTGTTCCAACATATTTGTCCCCTTTTTTATTGAACAACTTCTCCAAGTATACTTCATTATCATAAATCTCATCTTCTTGATTTAAAATTTTTGTCTCTGTAATCAAATTCTTTAATGGACGAATATTTTCATGATTACCAATCATAATTTTTATCCAACATTCACCATAAATAACTTCCCCATGTAAGGAATATGTAGCTAATGATGCGGACCAATGACTTGCATATTGAATAATAGCAGAATAATCATAGGATTCATCAAGCGCAACAATATTCTCAACATACATGGTTATAAGATGTGAATACTTTCCAAAGTAACTTACTAGTAATAGGGTCTGGGGAATTATGTACCTTTATCGATAAAAAACAATTGGCACCCATTTGCAAGAGAATATGTAAGTCAACACACCTGGTGGCAATTAACCAATTCAATTAATGGAGTTGTTGACTAGTAGCAAAAGGAAAACAACCTACTCCCACGAACAGAGGATTCAGGGGTCGTAAAAGAAGAACCTCTCCTTATTGTGTCGTTTGTTGACAAATTTTCCCTTTAGATGGAGGAAGATGTTGTTGGTTTTTGAAAAAGTGAGTGAAAACAAGTTGGTTAAGGTGATTTAGTGACAACTAAAACTAGCGCTAAAAGTTAGGTGAAATTTTAGTGACGGCGTTTGTTGGTAAAATTTAGTGATGATATACCTTCATTAATTTAGCGAAGGAGATTCTAAAAATTAACGATGGTTAACCTTCGTAAGTCTCCACAAAATTTAGTGATAACTTGCTCTTACTGGTTAGTTATATTTTATGCTAACTTGCCATCTCTTTTGACCTAGATAACATTTTATAACATATGTATTGTAGTGGAGATATATACCCAAAAGTTCGGTGAAAGTTTAGTGATGGCTGTCTGTCGTAAAAACTTTGTGATGACAAGCCTTTGCTAACTGTCGCTAAACTTAACGATGGCTTGCCCTCGTTAAGATCTTAAAAATTAACAATGATTAGCTTTCGCTAAATTTCAGCCAAATTTAGTGATAGTGGCTAACCATTACTAACTCACCGATAACAAGCCGGTACCAGAAAATTAGTGGCTATCATTTTTGCGAAGGCCGACCGCTATTATTTAGTGAGGCTTCCATCGCTAAATTATTTGTGGCAAGTGAATTAGCTGCGGCAGCTTTAGCAAGGCTAGTCGTCACTACATATGATTTAGTGACAGCTAACTGTCACTACTAGCCGTCACTAAGGCCATTTTGTTTAGTAGTGATGGGAGTTAGAATCAATGTAAGAAATCATGGCTGGGTTTGGGCAATGGTAGAGAGAGGTTATGATGATGCGCATACATGGTTTTAAGAGTTATTGATTTAGGTTTAGATTAAACAAGGGTAGTGGCAATGGGGAAATTTGGCTTTAGGGTTTTTCAACTACAATTGGTTTTTTTGAACAAACAATGGGACTTTGCTGGTTTGTTTGCTGGGCAACGGAAACAAGTACTGTATATAGCTGCTTTTTTGGGGTTTATAAATTGAACTTTGGCAGGCGATATACGTATAGGACAACAGAACCAGATCACACTGAGTCCTGAAGTGGAAATTGTTTCGGACAAGACCATCACTAAAGTCCTAAAGTTGAAACCGCTAGCGAATTCTTTAATAGGCTGGCATTGCAATGAACTGGGGATCTGTTTCCAACCTGACCAAATCTTGTTTTTTCATATTGATCCAAACCTCGATTCCATCGATCTCCATTAGCAGTATCCATGAAACCAATACAGGCCTCCCCACCCAAAATAAAACTCGTTCAGGGGATACCTACATAAACTAGTGAAGTTGAAGGTAACGAGCTCCCCATTAGCAAACCTTTCCGACATCTCTTTTATCCAGCCCAAATGATCGTGCCCATCATGGAGTTGTTTTCCATACTTTTGGTCGATCTTTCGTATCGAATCCCATCTTGCGAGCAAGATGATGACCACCATCTTCAACATCTTCTTGCTCGGGAATGGTTACTGCAAATCGAGACAGATTGCCGAATGAATTCTCGGGCAACGGGGCCTCCATCCTGGGCCGCAGATTGACCGCGTGAATGATCGCAGAATGCTTCTTCTTTACTTTCTGTTTCAGCTCATGATTAGTAACCACAAGCCAGGGTCGTAGCTAGGATTATAGAGTAGGGGGTAGGCCCAGTTGCCCGTCGCTGGCGGTTGCCGATCGCGTTCGCAACTTCGCGTCGCACGCCAAAGCCTTCCTTCACTTACTGGAATCGGAATGGAGAATCAGATCAACTTCAGCGGCAAAGAGCGAAGACGCCCGGGGGCTGGGGGGCTGGCCGGCCGTTGGCAGTTGCCGAGTGAATCCTGTGCGCTTCACATGGTAGAGTCTTCTACCTAACTGTCTCCCAAATCACAAATCGCAAGCGATATTCACAATTTGCAACAAAAAGGGAGCTCTGGACTGAAACTAAAAGGGAAATAAAAGAAATGCACCCGGGATTGTTAAAATCATTTAAAAAAATGTTAAACCATTTAAAAATTCTCCATTAATTTTAAAACTTATATATAGGTACCTAATTTTAATTTTCCTACAATTATATCACACATACTACCTACCCCATAAAATTTTTTAAAATTCTAGGGGGCAGCTGCCACCGCCATCCCTTCATAGATACGCCCTTGCCACAAACCGGCTCCAGATGAAGGCCGACAAGGCCCAAACCCGGGACGGAACAATGTTCTTGTCGGAATATTTGTCTCGGATGCAATCTATATCGGAAGCGTTAAACACAAATCTCTTCGTGATGATTTCTTCCAATCCGATCACCGCGGTCCGCGGCTCATACCCTGTGATCTTCTGGTGAGGGAAGATCTTACATGACACAAATTCCGGAGGCTCGTAGCTTTCACAGCAAGCAATCGCAGCCCAGGTTTTGATGAATGTGAGAAGTGACAAAGTGTCTCCGAGCTTGTGCGAAAGGCATAGGCCTATCCCGAAGCCTCCGCAGCCGAATAGAGTCAGCTGGATTCCCAAGGGGATAGTTTCAGCTTCAGCACCATCAACTTGCAACGGAAGCAATTTGTTGAGTTGATTCGGCCTTCGGGACAGGGTTCTAGATCACGTCTTGGAAACGGAAACGGTGTCCATCAATTTGGCTTCCACAGAGACCACGCCCTCGTCGTTGCAATCGACGGAAAGGTTGTCCTTTGGACACGGTCCGGCGTTTGAGAGGACGGCTTGATGGTCTCTTTGGAAACGATCTCCACCTCAAGACTCATTTCTGCTCTGCTTCTCTTCTGTTGTTTTATCGTTTGCCTGAACGTAATTTATAACCCCAAGAGCTAAATTATATATAGCCATTAAGTGGTTGTTTAGCTACCCAATCGTTTTTTAATTAATTTCTTTAGAAAACATTAAGTAATTTTTATATCGACGTCACTGAAATTTGCCAAATAATTCTATTAATCTAATAAAATGAGGAAAATAAAATAAAATAATGAATAATTAAGAATATTTTTTCTATAAGTACATTGAAATTGAATTAGAATTTCACGTTTTCTTTTATAAGTATGTTGTATATAAAAAAACTAATTATATATAGAACAAGTAGAAAAAGATTTTTAGATCGTTCCATGTGTGGACCGATCTTAAGTTTTGAACCGTCTTTTCTATAACAAAGACATATTTAAAAGATTCTTATTTCAGTGTCAGTGTGTTAAAAAGATCATTAGTCTTTATCTACACGAAGATTGATACTTGAAATTAGATAGAACAGGACAATGATGTTGCATTTTTGGTGGTTGGACAATCTGCAAGCTGATCCGATCACGCACGTAGCCGAAGTGGCTGCATATATATCTTCTGTTAAAAAGAGCTTTACGTTTGCCATTTGCCTTCTTAATTTTTTATTTATTTAGCCGGCTCGTGGTGTCCATATACAGTTTTCTTTTTCTTTTCTTCTTCATTTTTTTTATGGTGTATTTAGCCTGTCCGTTAGATCTCGCCATAGGGATTCCCTTTTGTTGTTCCTTGTTTGGAATGACCTCTAGGTAGTTTTCTGTTCTTTATCTTTATGGTCTATTCTTTGTCTTAACCAAGAATGGATTTTATTCATTATTGAGCGTAGTTATTTATCTTTTTTGGTACTATTTCGAGGTATTCTAATCTAATGAGGGTCAGGTAATCTTCACTTGCTGTTCGTGGTTGCTGCATGCCCAATATTTTCTGGATGAATCTTGCATGCGCTAGCCTTTTCTGTGCGCCCCGACACGTAAGTTATATATACCAAAATGTTTGACCTTTTGACAGATTTCCGTAATTGACGCAACGGTTAAGAATTTGGATAAAACTTCTGGCGGCGTGGGTTCGAGGGTCCTCCAGCCGCGTTTTGTTTCTTTTTTCTCCCTCTAAATTTTGTTTTCCCTTCTCTTCTTTTATTCTTCTTTTGTTTTCATTTGTTTTTTTTCCCTTTTTTATTTCTTTTGCTTCTTTTTGCTTCCTTTTTTTTGTTAACTTATATATATAAAATAATAAAAAATCAAACAGGAATTAAAATAGCTAATTTCTTTCTGTTCTTTTATTAGTTCTTATATGTTCTTTTATCATTTTTTAATGTTTTTATAACTTTGATTTTTTCATTTATCAGTTTTTATTTGTTAGTTTATTAGTTTTATCCATTCTTTTATCATTTTTTTTATTGTTGTATTTTTTTTTCTAAAAGTCACTTTTTTCTTCATTTTTTTGATATCAAATTTGTTGACTAATAAAGAAAGAAATATCTCATTGAGCTAACAGAACAAACAGTTATTGGTGAAAAAATAACTAGTTAATTCATCTAGAAGAACAAATGGATGTTGATGAAATAACAAATAGAACATCTCATTTTTTATATTATTTTATTTTGTTTAGTTTTATTTTCTTTTTTTCTTATTTCAATTTGTTTTCAGTTTCCACTTTTTCCTCTTTTTGTTTTATCACTTGAAAAGTACAAATATCTCATTGAGACAAAAAAAAACCAACAATTAGTGGTAAAAGAGATAATTCCTTTAAAAGAACAAATAAATACTAATAAAAGATACAACTCTGATATCTATTAGTTGTTATTTGTTTCTTTATTAGTTTTTATTTGATTTTGTTATCACAGTTTTATCGGTCCTTTTAACAATTATATTTGTTCTTTGTATTTGTTATTATTTGTTCTTTTATCTTTTCTATATGTTCTTTTAACAGTTTTATCTATTTTTTAACTGTTATTATTTTTTCTTTTATCATTTATATATATATTTTTTATTAGTTCTTGTTTATTCTTTTATTAGTTTTATATGTTCTTTTATAAGTTCTTATTTACTCCCTCCGTCCCAAGTTTTCTGCTCCATTTTACCATTTTGGGCCATCCCAAATTTTCTGCATCATTTTCTTTTTTAAGTAAATTTTACTAGATAAGTTTACAATTATGCCCATCCCCAATTCCCCATATACTTTACTGTTCGTTTGTTCTATTCTCATTTAACTTCTCTTATCCCCCTCCTGCCCACCACCAGACAAGGTCATGATGGCAATCATGGTGGCGGGCGACAGGGCAAAGAAGTCTACGTGGCTGGCGACAATCAGGGCGGCGGACGACGGGGCAAGGAGGTCTAGGTGGCTGGCGACGAAAGGTCTGGGTTACAGTCGGCAGGCGATTGGGCAAGAAGATCGGGGCGAGGAGGTCGGTGCGGCTGGCGGCGGGCGACGGCGCAAGAAAATCGGAAGTGAAGAACAGTGAAAGATCGGAAGCGACGGACGGATAAGTTGAATCAAGGAGATAAACAGAGATTGAAAACGAAGGACTATGGGGCGAAGAGGCTGGGACGGTGAGAGATCAGATGCGAAAGATGGCAAGAGATTCGACGAGAAGGCTGCGGGAGATCAGATGCGAAGGATAGGGTGAGATTGGACGAGACGATTAGAGATCAGTCACGAATGATGGTAAGAGATCTGACGAAAAGGTAGCGGGAGATCAGCGGCAGACAGCAGGGTATGAGGATGGAGGCAGCCGAATGAGTGGTGGCTGCCGGCAGGCGCCAGGCGGGGAAGGAAGAAGAAAGATCAGGGTATAATTGTCCAAACACATATATTTTCATCATTTCTTAAACTCAACGTCAAACACAAATGGAGCAGAAAACCTGAGACGGGGGAGTATTTTTTATCTAGTTTTATCTGTTCTTTTATTAATTTAAATAAATTATTTTTTTACTCTTTTATTATTATGTGCCTATTCTTTTATAAGCATCAATTAGTTTTTTAGGAGAAATTAATTGTTCTTTTATCATTATCAATTTGTTCTTTTCGAGAAGCCGTACGTTCTTTTACAAGTAATAATTTTTTCTTTTAGATTCTAATAAAGGAATAACTAGTTCTTATTCATTTTTTTTATCATTTTTATTTGTTCATTTACTAGTTAAAATATTTGAAATAAATAAATAAAAATAGAAAATATATAAAAATCAAGAATAATATAAATAATAAAGAGTGAATAAAACTAAGAAGACAAGGTAAACAAAATAGAAAGGAAAACAAAAAACAACAAAACTAGAAACAATCAAATATACAAAAAAAAAAATAAGAAAATAAAATATAAATTGAAAAAATGAGAGGAAAAAATAAAACTAGAAAATGAAAATAAAAAGTAAAACTAGACAAAGAGAATAAAGAATAAAACAAGATAAAGAAAATAAAAGGACAAAGAACAAGTATAAATGAAGAACAAAATAAGCAAAGAAATATAGCAATTTGGGGGGGAGGGGGTGGTTGCTGGAGGTTCGAACCCCTACATCCCAACCTTCCCCTAACAGGACACACATCACCTGGCCAAATTCGTACATTTGTCCCTAGTGGGAAAAAATTTTATAAATACTTTTAGTGGTATAGGGTTAACATGACAATTTGTCAATTCTTTAAGGATGGTGCACGGTATAAGCCTGGCTTAGGGAAGACGGACTCATATTTTCTTGTACTACAAGATTGTAGAGACTCTAAACCCTTGACCTTTATAGCTGAATATCTTAACTAAGGTCTTACATCTCGAACAAACTCTCTTAGTTTACCTTCTCACACAAATTCCTCCATGAACATTCTAAGCTCTTTATGGGCCTCCGTATCATGTCTATAGTCCTTATGATATCTATTATACCTCATCCGATGCATCAAAAATTTGGTGGTTATGGGGGCAAGGCCATTTAGTCAACATGTTATGGCATTCAAGGGCATAAAGAATGTTGTCCTTGATGTCTTATAGGGATGTACAAACTAGCCTCACCAGTCTTTTCTTCTTGTCGACCTTTTGCCACTTGTTGGGCTGACCCTTTTTTGATTCATTTTCTTCATCATAACAGTTGGTATCCTTTGCTAAATGTAGCAATATACTGGTTGTAAAAATCCTTCATACTTTCGGCAAGACTCGCCTGGATGAACTAGGAGAAATGCAAGGAAAATTCTCTTAGTCAAAGGTAGTAGTTTAACATTTGAAGAGATATCAGAAATCAAAACGGCCTCTGAGTTAAACCTCGACAAGTTGTCTTGGAAGGGCTTACTCTTCTCATTTTTTTTACATCCAAAAGCTAGTTTAAAGTTTACTTGGAGGGTGACTTCCCATGGACTGCCACAAAAGCTCTTGTGATAACTTATTGAAGGAAGCAAATCTCTCCTTATTCAACATCCCAAACCAAGTTGGTGCTGTTCATGAGAGTGTATAGTTGAAACCTTTACACATGATGGCATTACTAGCCCCATCTAGGTTCATTGTCGTGATTTACTTTTGCAGGTAGTTGATTGGATCTATCAATTCATCGTACAGATCACCTTTGACATTTAGAAGTCGTGGGGGGTTGGCATATTTTGGATCTTATTCATGAAGGGTTGAAGCCACATGTAGTTGATATCTAGCAATGGTTCCTTCAAGAGCCTATGCTATTCCCTTAAGCAATTCTCCTTCAGCCATTTTTCCATCTCTTTTAGTCTTTGGAGGACAATCCTAATGTTATTGACCTTCGACTCCTCCTGAATTTCACTATTCAGCCGATCTTTTAGGAGGTTTTCTATTCCTTTAGGCACGAAGGCTTGCCTAGCTATATCTTCATGATGGCTCTCCACCTCATCTTTTAGCACCCGGGGGAGAGCCCTCCAAATTCCCTATCATAGTTGCTATTAGAGATCCTTCAATAAAGCATTCATAAGAGCATTGAATTGCTCATTTTTTATGATTGCGAGAGCCTTCCTTCACACTAGATTACATGGAAAGGAAAGTAGATTTGCTGCCTAACCTCCAGATTGAAGTTCAACATATTCAAATTAGGTAGGGGTATCTTTCTACCTTGATCAAGGTGTCAGCTTTAATCTTCTCTCAATTGGTCTCATTACTTAAGCGCGATCTCCTAGTCGCAGCCATAGTTGGTTATTCTCATAAATGATGCCAAGTTGATCACCAAAATTCTTAGTGGGATGCTTGAAACCTATAAAGATGGCTAGACCTAAAACCAAAGACAATGTTAGGGGGCTCAAAAGTTGTGTGCTTGGAGAAGACATTCTGATACTTAAGTTAGTGAAGGCTTGAGAATAGTGTATAGCTTAGGAAAAACTATATGTTGGTAGGTAGCACATGCCTCCTAGTGCTATACAGGGTATCTAATATAGGCCTGGGAAAAGTGTGATCATGGGAGGAAACTCCCTCCATTATATATTTGCCCCTATGATCATGGGGATTTCTCCCTTAATGT
>SMDT01002277.1:0-44305 GCA_005392925.1 Aquilaria sinensis | reverse complement strand
TCGGGAGGAGGAGGAGTGGTAGCCTTGACCTTCTTGAACTTAGAAAAGCCGGCAGTCGTCTTCTTCCTTTTAGCTGGAGCTTTCTTGCGAACTTGCTCCCCTCTCTCAGCCTGACTTTCGTAAAGTGACTTATAAAAGTCAACAGATTGATCGCCCATCTCTACAAAAAGATAAAATATCAGTGTAAGTCCGAAAGGAAAAACAGGTATCAAACCCTGAAAGAGCCGAAGGAGCATGACTATCCAGGCTTTTTTCCCCGGAAGAACAGGCACAGGCATACCGGGGTCACTTTTATGAGCATTTATCACCCCTAGTTCCCGAAGGACCTCCTCTGACATAAGATCCCACTTAATGGGAAAAGGGGAAGGTGAACGCGAGGGGTCCTCGGAGTCCCAGTCCACTACTACCCGAATATGTCTGTCAAAGCTGTCGAACTCGGCAAGCAATACTGGAGTTAGGAGCTTCCGGGGATCGACGACGTCGACCTTCAAAGTCCCCGAAGCCCATCTAATAGGAACATGGCTCCAAGACTCAGGAACCCGAAAAATGAAAATTTTCCTCTGCCACCCTCGCCAACTGTCCTTATTGCCGAAGGTAAACATAAACTTCTTGCTCCCGGACCCTCAGGGAAGAACGTAGTAAAAACCACCCATCAGGACCGGGTGAAGTTTGTAGTATTGCATAAACAAGAGAAAGTGGGGGTTTATGTGGAACACGCTGATAGCCGAAGGGCTATCGCCTCTCCTAGTACGTACTTCCCAGCAAAGTTGTGTTCGGGAAGCCTGTCGTCAGCTGAAAAGAAGCACTGTCATTGACCTCGGCAGGAGCGAAGTCGAGCACCACGAAGTCAGGACTTCGGCTAATACGCCAGGAAATCCAAAGGTATTGCCTGCTTCTTCGGGGGACCAAACAGATCACCTTCGGGACAGAGGCCTAGCCCTTACAAGCAGGAGAGAATCCTCCAAAGGCAGAACCACCGAACTAAAGGACTCCCCGAACTACGAGCATAACTCCCAAAGAAGGGCGTCCATACCAAAGGACGACCTCACCTAGAGGACCTCAGGGAGTACGGCATGAGCATTTCAGGAGCCTCTGACATGTCGCCCACAGGTGTTACATGCCGCCCCAAATGGCGGTCTGACACGCCAACACCATCCAGGTCTTGTCACGACCTGTCTCGGTTCAAGGCTCAATGAGCCTGCC
Source organism: Aquilaria sinensis (assembly GCA_005392925.1). Lineage (NCBI taxonomy): Eukaryota > Viridiplantae > Streptophyta > Magnoliopsida > Malvales > Thymelaeaceae > Aquilaria > Aquilaria sinensis. Next base: position 43,102 of record SMDT01002277.1, on the reverse strand, counting down.
ACCGGCTACTTGTCCCCTACGCCTAGAAACTCAGAGAACATCCGACCGAACACGTGTCGTCATCTGAACGGGTTGGGCACTCCTATAAATACCAGGGAACAGACCCTGGCAAATGGTTCGACTCCTCCTCCTTGAGAAAACACAAACAGGCAAGGCCACTAAACTTCCTAGTGCTCCCCCTCTTTCACCTCTCATAACACTGACTAGGGCGTCGGAGGCTCCTCCCTGGAAAAACACCCCGGGGACCTCCTAACCCTCTTTTCTGAGTATTTTCAGGCACACTCCCCTGGGAAATTTGAGCTCCATGCATTTTCCCCCTCAGGAAGTCCTTCCCGAAGTCACAATGTCTTCCAACAAAGATGTCTCCGGGCATCACACCCCACACATGCAGAGGAAAGAATTGAAGTAAGAATAAGAATTTGGGGGAAGTTGGTTCACGACAATACCGTGGAATTTGCAGAATTCGCAAATCATGTGATGAGGGGGATACCGAAGACCGGCTTTCAGCTAAGCTCGGTAAACGGTAACCTCCGCCGAAGAAGCTGCGTAACCATAAGATCCTGGGATAGGTAACCTCAGTGTGATATAAGAAGGAAGGTAGTACTTGGCCACCCATTTTGTCATCTTTTCCAAAGTAGTGGAATAAGGGTGAGCCTCAAGAGAAACGAAACTTTCAGGAAGAGGGCGCACAGTCATTAATGGGGTCAGATTTGACATCTTTCAATAGAGAAAGAGAGATGACTTTGGGAGAAATAGAGGAACAACGACGGAGAGAAACCACAAAAAGGAACACCCACCAAAGATTTCGCTAAGAAGTCGCTGGAGACCGCCCCGCCACAGGAACCACCACCGGAAAAAGGAAAAGAACGGGAAAAGACTCTAGAACAGATGAAAGCCAAAACAAAAGAGTGAGGCAAAATGGGGCGGGAGGTGCTTATATAGACCGAAGGAGGATAAGCGAAACGTCGTCATAATTATCCTTTGACGATGTAATCGCCTCATTATTACTCCTTGAAGGCGAAGAGGCCCAGTTCACGTAACCAGCGTAACTATAGTGTCCACGTGTCACGCAGCACAAGGAACCAGGGCACGCCCCTCTAACATCGTGAAAACCCAGGCACGGTTATCCATAATTGACACGCCTGGCCAAAGGATGCAATGATTCATAGACTTGCGGCAGAAAAAGCAAAAATAAAAAAGTAACGTGTGTCCCGAGAACATCAGGAAAACTAAAGGAAGGTACCTTGGCTCCGAGGAGACGCCTCCTAAAGAAAGGCAACTTTCCGAGAAAAGCGTAGCCGAGGTCCCCGCTTCAGCTCCCCAGGAGGGGGCATGTGATGGCCGAAGTACCCATCATGGGTCGAGCTCCCAGACTCGATGGAGTACCGACCTCGGCAGAGGAAAACTATCAGCCAAGGTCGGAAGGATAAAATGACCCCCTGGCCTTATGTCGGGAATTCGCCTCCTTAAGGAGAGGTAGGACCGACCTCGGCAAAACAATCAGACCCTCTTCAGAAGCAGAAGTATCCCTCAGAGGGACCATCCTCGGGGAATGTACTACTACAAATGATAGAGTAACCTCGGGGAGTATGAACAGAGCATTCAAGGAGCCTCTGACACCCCCTCATAAAGTCGCCCTCCAAGTACGTTCTGACACGCTACCACTGCAGCACGCCATCATAAGGACACCTTGACATGACACTCTCAGAATGCCTAGGCTTCTAGCCAGGCGACTTTCACTGAGATAAATGTCCCTTCATTCCCCGAAAAGACGGGATCACGTCCCAGCGAACACGTGTCGTAATCTGGGACGACCACGTGGAAAAAGGCTTCTGTACGCCCCTTTTATAAATGCCAAGGAAACATCCCAAGGAGGTAAGAAAAAGTTCTCTCGCCATACACAAAAGAGCACATAATCTAGTTACCTACAAGTGCTGACTTGGGCGTCGGAGGCTCCTCCTCAAAAATACACTCCGGGGACCTCCTAACTTGTCTTTTCTGGAGCATTTCAGGTATCCGCCACTGGGGAATCTCCTCCCAAGGTGTCCTCCTCCATCAGAAGTCCTCCTTACTCGCACAATGGCACACGATGAAGTCGCCGTAGGCCACCAAAGCCAATGGGGGACCGAGGGCACAACCTTGACAACTGGCAGACCTATATAACCCTGCCCGAAGTAACGCGCCCACGTACAAGGGAAGATGAAATGGTTCACTGACAGAAAAGTCAGTGGAAGTACGCACCCTAGACAGTAACCTCAGCGGAAGAGCCAGGGACACCACTCAAACACCAGGGGAGCTACCTCGGTAGGGCACCTTAGTTCACCATAGTTCCCTCCTGGGGAGAAGGAGACTTCGGATGGAAGCCCATCATGGCAACAAGGCCAAGCATTGCTTGCCACAAGAAAGGCTCCCTGAACTCCCCAACCAAAGGAACGTCTTCGGTTTTCTAAGGGGGGGCATGTGATAGCCGAAGGGCTATCGCCCCCAAAGGACTTCACATGAGCGCGCCACTTCTGGTTGAAGCAGACACCACAAAACCCTGGCAAAGAGAGGACTGTAGCACCCTCGGACAAGCCAAATAGGCGCTACCACTCAGGAAACCCATGGGACCAACTTCGGTAAGAAGAAGTCACCGCCTTTCTCGAAGGTGACCTCGCGCCGACCTCACATGGCCAAAACCACCTCCGGATACTCTCTAGGCCACCCTCAGGGCACGCTCACAAATTCCACATCAGGTACACAAGCCTGACCTAGGGAAAGCCCAACCGAAGGTGCCTCGTACAAATAAGGGACCTCCCTCCAAAGGAGCTCACCTCCCCGAACGAGCACTGTACCCCAAAGGAGTTCGGTCCCCCAAAAAGGCCATGTGGGCGTATGACGAAATAGCTGAGGAGTCTTTGACACACCATACTCATACAGCCCCCGACATGCCGCCCTCAAACACGCTCTAACACGCCGCCCTTGTACGACCTAAGCTCCTAGCCAGGCAGCCTATGGTCGACTAGAAGCTCCCCCTCTCCCCGAAGGTATGAACCGTATTCGACCGAACACGTGTCATAATCTGGGTAAACTGTGGCAAACGAACGTCTCCTCTCCCTATAAATATTCGGAAAGTGCCCCAGGTAAGGGGGTCGGACTCCAAGGAAGAATCTTTCTGCTCCTTACTTACTCTCCACCTTCAAATACTGACTTAGGCGTCGGAGACTCCTCCCCGGAAAAATACTCCGGGGAGCTCCTAACCTTTGCTTTTCTGAGTCCTTGCAGTCCTTCTCCCATCGGAGGTTCCTCATCCAGGCATCCTCTCACCAAAAGTTCCTGCTTCAGGCTCACCATGTTGCACAATGAAGATGCGGAAGGGCATCAGTTTCCAATCTAAGGCATTTAGGTCTCCTTTTACACGGTTCATGAACTAGCAAGTGGGTTCAAGGGTGCTGGGTATTAACCGAATACTAGGTGCACCATTAGGTTCATAATGCACTTGAGTTAGCCCTTAACCCTGCTCAAAACTACTGGCAAGCATGCCAAGGAAGACTATGCTAGTAAATTGTTGCCAAAGCTTGAACAAAGTGACTAGACTACTAGTGAAAGGTTAAAGACTTACCTCACATGACATAGCCCTTTGTTGGCCTGCCCAGGAAGCCTACGGAAACTTGTCCCACACTAATCACAATTGGCTAATTGATTATATGCACACCAATTAAAACCTTTATGCTTTTAGTTATTTAATCTTACTATGCAAACATGCATGAGTTTGTGCTTTGACTTGATCATTAAATTAAAGAAATGATACTTAAAACTTTGCCAAGGCATTTCATTATAAACAAACATCAAAACTGTCAAAGCATAGAAAGCATTTATGTGGTTAACTACACATAACCAATCGCGTGTGAACATCCAAGCATTAGTAGGCTATGCTCACAACCAAGAGTGAATCTAAAGTAGACTACTCAGACATGAACATTGGAGGCAAACTAGTGTATGAAAATTATACACTGAACAACTATACTAAGATCCATAACTAAGCTTCCACCTTAGAGCAAACTACTAGTGGCAACCTTCAAAATCCCTCCCTTGCGCTTCACTAGACTCTATTGGCTAGAAGACAACTGTAGTTAGTATCATAACTTAACCAACAAGCAAACCACAAACTAGAATCATAAAGATTCAGTTAAACCAAATACCTATTTAAGAGCCTAGCTTAATAACCCTCAATGGTTGCTAGCTCAATGATGCCCAAAACTGCACAACAAAAGCTAAGGGAGTGAGAATCAAAGATTCTCAGAAAGGGATCCTTCAACCTGCATAAAAAATATTGAGGACACACCATATATATACAAATATATGAAGTCTATTACATGTGGTTGCAGTCTGAGGGTCTAATATATGTACATATACCTAAGTCCATTCCGACTCCTCCTCATCCTAGTCCTCCCATGGGTGTCACTTCGTGTCAAGTGAGTTCTAGCCACTAACTCACTCCTAGTAAGCCTTAGCTTACTAACGTAGTAACTTAACCTTCCGTTGGTTGTTGTGCAGGTGAACATGGTTGATGCTCATTGCTTGCACTGTACAAAACTCACTAGTTGTATTAGGCTCCCATATAGTGCCTTGAGCCATTGGCTCACCTAGGCCACTATGATACTAATCTTCTACCTAATCAAGCATGCTAGGCTTCCACTTGGTGTCTTGAGCTAGTAAGCTTACTTAGACCACCAAGGTACTAAGCCTTGTCATTTAACCTATGAAGGATGCACTAAGCTTTCACTTGTGCCTTAAGTCACAACTTGGCTAGGTAACAAGTTCACTAAGACTTTATCCATGGTGCTCCCTTATCCAACATTACTTGGTTCAAACTAGAGGAGTGGCAATAATCATGGTTGGACTCTTTTACTAGCTTATTTGGAACCCTTCTAGGTGCACTATGGCCCCCAAATCAGAGCCTCAAATCTGAAGGCCCAACTAGGCTTTCAATAGTACTAAACCTTGCACCAAACTAATGGTGCTTTATTGTGGCCAAACATGCCTTCAAAACATACCATCACTTTGAACTAAAACACATTTAAATATAGGCTATTATAGGTATGGTGAAGGCATGGAGGTGATAGTACTCCATTTTAACTTCATGCGGAATCTAGAATTGCCTCAATCAGACTCTTAAGCAAAAAGTTATCCTGAAAATAGTATTGGGTGTCAAAGCTGTCATGGTGACCTGTTGCCAATGAACAAAGATGCATCACCACAGTAAAAAATGTTGGGTTTCGGGAGCCAAAACAAGTGTAGTGGAAGATAACCGAAACCCTCCAAGATCCAAGCAAAATAGGGTAAGTCGGGTGTCAAAAAACTTTATACCTAGTCGATTGAGATCATTCATCCCACTGTTGAGTCAAATCACAAAACTTGAATAGTTGAAAAGTTCAAGCTTTCTATGGTATCCACACGAGCCTTTTAGGATTACCATGCCTTCACCACATGCCAGTAAATGCATTCTTCTTATACCCACAGTGCTAGCTTGCATCCTCCAAAGAATGGCAAGAGAATAGTGCAGCTGGAACTTTTAGAACTCTTTTGATTTCATCCTTAGGGAGGCCAGGGCAAGAGTTATGAAATTCTTAGTATACGATATATATATAGTGAGACTCAAAACCCAAGCTCAATGGATTTCAAAACCCTAATCCACTTAGGTTTAATTTCTAGCTTCATTAATGGCTTAACCTTTGGGCCAATTATTAATACAAGATGATTACGAAACCAAAACCCAAACAATTTGGCCCATGCACTCAAATAATCCAATTGGCTCTAAGCATTTGACCCAATAGGCTTCTATCACATTGGCAATGATCATAAATCACATTTATGATCATAAATAATGAATGGTGTCTATCAACACATTATTGTTACCCAAGTGACAAGATAGTCTATAATTTGACTAAATCTCTATGATCATTATTCATATATGCCATTATCCTTTGTCTAAGATATCAGGACCAAGCATGAGACATGGAATGTGTCACTCTCATGTAGCCTAATCTATGGTTTCTTGATTATTGAGTAGACTAACTTAAACTGATAACATTGATCTCGTATATCGATTCATCCAAGCATGGCCATGCATTTTTTAGTCTTACTCTATCAAAGGGCCTAAAGATATCAGTTCTATTACATAGGAGGGACAAATCTCATCTTGATGATATAAAACCCTCTGCATGATATGTGACATACTAAATGACCACCTTCTTGTTCACTCAGTTACGAGCAGCACAAGGAAGTATCAAAGTATGTGATTCATAAGTAGGGAACCTTGATGACATTAGGTCAAAGGACTACATATACCATGATCACTATGAGAATCACTTATGACGCTCATATAATGATCCATGTAGCATTCTCATGGTGGGTCGGTCCAGTACACATGTTCTCCAACTTGTACCAATATGCAGACTACATATCTCATATTATTCTCTACATATGCTAGTCTTTATGCATTGTTGGAACCCATTTCAAAATAATACTAGACCAAGGACATTTAAGAATACTATTATTTTAGTGTTATAATTACATTTGACTATGTCACACAGAAATAATACAACAAACACAATTACTGGATTAATGCCTCAATAAAATATCGTGACTCAATGTGAAAAATACAATCATCTCATGATTGGCTTTTGGGCACAACACTAACACAAAATCCCTTGGAATTCTCATGAAATGGTTGGCAATGCGTCCCTAACTATTTCATGCTTAGAAATTCAAAATTTCACACTATAGCTACTTTGGGGCTTTCCAAGGCATTCCAATGGCCTTAGGGATGCCTTGAAATGCCTTAAACCTTTAAGTGCACATGCACTAGGCCACAATTCACTATTTAAACCAATCTTATGGGGTCCATAAGCACTACACAAACCATCAAAAGCTCACTAGTCCAACATGTTCATCACCATCCAGCAATTAATGCCATCCATCAAACTACTTGAATTTGAACAAGCAAACAAGCTATGAATGACATCAAATATTCTTAAATCATAAATCCCTTACCATAATTAACCTTGAATTATCTTAGTCAAGCAACCACAAACCAAGAACTTCAAGTCCAAAGGTCCCACTAGAGTTTCCTTGGTCCCAAAGCAATACAAGGTTCATGGCACTAAATTAAAGTATTCCAAGCAAAACCCCACAAAGCTTAAGAACATGAAATGAACTTGGGCAAGAAGGAACCTGACGAATTCAACCATGCCCAAGCTTGAAAAATGACACCAAGCTCCAAAGCCATGGAAAAACAAACAAAACAAGCTTTCTGTGACTTGGGCCCAAAAGCCTTCCAATTTCATGAATAAATCATGATTTTGGTGAGGTTGGGGCAAGAATTCGATAGGGTTAGAGGGAGCTACTAATTTCAAGTGGAAAGGATGAGGGAATAATGACATCCTCATATCTTCCAATCATTTTTAAAACAACAAAACTCACCCCCCAAACTTCTTTAATTTTTGCAAACTTACCCCTTCCTTAAATAGTAACTAGGCAATTAAAAAATCTGGCAAACTTTGCTCACTTGGGCTTTAGGCTTTGAAAACTTCATTTTTACTCTTGGAACTTGTCCTGACCTTCTGAGGTGCAAAATGACCATTTTTCCCCTATGCAAACCTAGTGCCGTAAACCACTCAGAACATACTAAACCTTTAATAACTTACTTGATTTTACTAATTCACCTCTAATTAAGGTATTTAGACTAGAGATTTATGAACTCAACTCTCTCATTGACCATTCCACTAGGAGGGCTATAAAATCACACTAGCCATGCATTGCTAGTGAGTTCACTACGGCCGCTTATCGCATCTAGCTAGTGGTTGCTTACTTCGACCACTTGATTGGTCGAGCAAAGCTCAAACTATTGCTCTGGTGCACTAGGTTGACTCTTTGTGGCATTGCCTATTAGGGACAAACTTCCTAGGCTAGTCTTAACTTAACCAAGCCTAGATATGAGACTAGTCGAATGACCACTTAGGCCACTGAAAACATTTCCAAGGTGTAAGCTAAGAGTGATGAACTCTTTGCACTCATGGGCCTTAGCCCTTCTCTTCATGATCTTTTCTAGGTTTACTTTCACAGTATGGGCATGTCATCTACACTCATACTAGGTTGGATGAGCCAACGTCCACCTCACAGTTTTGTGTCTTCAGCTTGTCTAACTCTCTTTGGAGAGCTACTGCATCCTACACCATTTCTTGGTGCCCACCTCAATGTTTGCCAAACACCTTCATTTGCTAGCTCAAGGCCTTGGGAAAACTTGGCCTCAAGCTCCTACTCTCAATGAGAAAAGTAAGAGAGTACTGCCCTTTGTTGCTTAATGGCCAAGTGCCCATTGTTTAGGCCAGTGCAACCTTAGCTCTTTTTGACACGACCCTTCATGGGCCCACCTAGGAAGACTATGGGAACTTTTCCTACACTAGTCGCAATTGGCTAATTGATTACGTGCATAGTAGTTAAAACCTCATGCTTCTAGTTTGTTAACCTATTATGTGACCATGCATGGGTAAATGCTTTGACTTTAATGATTAAATAGGTAATAAAACCATAAAAAATTGCCATGGCATTTCAGTAAAATCGTGCATCAAAACCATCAAAGCATACAAAGCATTTATGTTGTTAACTACACATAATCAATCGTGAGAGAACATCCAATAAAAAATAAACTATGCTCACACCCAAGAGCGACTTTAGAGTACAGTAGTCATACATGAATATCGGAGGCAAACTAGTGTATGAAAACTCCACAATGAACAAGTCTAATGGGATCCATAACTAAGCTTCCACCTTAGAGTAAACTCCCAGTGGCAAGCCTTGAAAGCCTTCCTTTGTGCTTCACTAGCCTATGCTTGTGAGCTTAGCTTAATAACCCTCAGTGGTTGTTAGCTTAATGACACCTAAAAACTACACTACAAAAGCTAAGGGAGTGAGAATTAAATGTTCTTAGTAAGGGATCTTTTAACCTGCAAGAAAAATATTGAGGGCACACATATATATAATATATGATATTGTTGGGTTTCGGGAGCCAAACAGCGCAGCGGAATTTAACCGAAACCCTCCAGGATCCAAGTGAAACGGGGTAAACCAGGTGTTCGAAAATTTTCATACCTAATTTTTGATTGAGATCTCTCACTCAACTGTAGAGTCGAATCACAAAACCTGAACAGTTGACGTGTTCAGGCTCTCTATGGTATCCACACGAGCCTCTCGGGATCACCACGCTTCCACCACGTCCCGGTAGATGCGTTTCTCTTGCGCTCGCAGTGCTAGCTTGCGTCCTCCAAGGAATTGCAAGAGAAGAGTGCGGCTGTCCTTTTTGGAGGCTAGGGCAAGGAGACCTGCGAATTTCTCACTTAAAAGTTGTATTTATAGTGAGACTCAACTTCCAGGCCTAATGGGTTTCAAAGCCCTAATCCAATTAGGATTTAATTTCGGGCTTAATAATGGCTCAACTTTTGGGCCCATTATTAATACGAAATTAAAGTGAAACCATAACCCAAATAATTAGCCCATGCACTCTAATGATCCAAATAGCTCTATGTGTGCGACCCAATAGGCTCTTATCTCGTTGGCAATGATCATAAATCACATTTATGATCATAAGCAATGAGCGGTGTCTAGCAACACATCATTGCTACCCAAGTGACAAGATTGTCGATGATTCGGCTATACCTTTATGATCATCACCGATATATGCCATTGTCCCTTTGTCCAAGATATCAAGACTAAGCACGAGACATGGAATGTGTCACTCTCGTATAGCCCAATCTTTGGTTTCTTGATTACCGAGTAGACTAACTTAAACTGATGACATTGATATCGCATATCAACTCATCCGAGCATGGCCATGCATTTTCTAAGTCTCACTCTATCAAGGGGCCCGAAGATATCGCTCCCGTTACATAGGAGGGACAAATCCCATCTTGATCATACAAATCCCTCCGCATGATATGTGACATACCCAATGACCTCCTTCAAGTTCACTCAGTTACGAGCAACAAAGGAAAGTATCAAAGTATGTGACTCACATGTAGGGAACCTTGATGATCTTAGGTCGAAGGACTACATATACCCTGATCACTATGGGAATCACTTATGACACTCATATAACGATCCATGTAGTGTTCTCATGGTGGGTCGGTCCAGTACACAAGTTCTCCAACTTGTACCCATATGTAGACTACATATCTCATATTAGTCTCCACATATGCTAGTCGTTATGTATTATTGCAACCCGCTCCACAATAATACTAGACCAGGGACTTTTAAGAATATCATTATTCTAGGGTTACAATTATGTTTGTTAAGTTACGCAGGAACAAAATAACAAACATAATTGCTGGATTAATGCCTTAATAAAATATTATGACTCAATGTGCAAAAATACAATCATCTCATGATTGGCTTTTGGGCACAACACTAACAGCATATTGGTCCAACCATCACACACATATTCACATTTCATGCACACCATGGAAGCAAAGAAGGAAAACACTAGCACAAGTCTTAGTTTTGGCTTCCACACATTAGGCAGTCTTGTTAAGTTCTAGTGGCCAGCTACTGCACCTGTAACTTCCACTAATAAACTGTATCATTCTAGCCATATAGCCACCTGTTTTATTTTCTCCATTATCAAGTAGAGACTTAGAGAAAACCAAGGAATTTTTTTTTTACATCAATAGCCCACCTATGGACCAAGTTATGGATTTTTTAAGTTGGTTACAAAATTCTGACCAAATGAACAGTAACTCAGCCAACTTTGAAACGTCATATCTTTGGCTACAGAGATCTAAATTCAGAAATTCCAAATCCCAGTTAACCCTCTTGATGTAATCTAGGTGTAGTCAAAATTTGATACCAATTTTCATTCTACATATGGAGATATTAAACTTTATGTCCATAGTTGAAATTCTGGCAACTTTTGGACCATTTTGCCCATACAATTTTTCCAAACCATGCAAACACTTCATTCACAAGGGGAAAGCCCTCCAAGGCTATCCCATATATGTACATTACACATAGGAATTACATTCCTTTTATTTTAACAACTTTATGTGGGCAAAACAGAATTTACAAGTAAGCAGCCCATCATTCACACTTAGGCAGCTTTGCACCACATCACTTACATACCCAAAACATTACTCAAATGTTCACATACTTGTCTCATTTTACATACACTACATGTAAATGCATACATGCACTACAATATGGTCTTAACTCAGCTAAATATGCACCCTAGGTTACAGGAGTGCCTGAGACACAATGGACTCCTGAACAGGATGCTGGACAGCTGCTGCACAACACAGTAAGTACCACCATTAAAATTATGAAATGTGCTGATAAAATCAACAAACTTTCCAGATCATAACTAGAGACATGGAAGTCTGTGTACCTGAAATTTCAGATCAAAACTCAAACCAAAAATGTCAGTTTGAATGTAATCATTATGCTGGACCAGAAATGACAGAATTGAGGGGAGTAAGTTTCATTGAGAAACTTAGTAAGGGTAACACTTGGTTTCTTAAGGTAATGTGATCCTCATTAAAACCTACATCCAAAGACACTAAAACACAAAAATCACAATGCATATATACAAGATATAGCAACCAAATGCAGCAGCCATTCACAACAAACAAACACATGAAATGCAGCAACAACAATAACCATAGGTTAGTCCGTAAAACATGCAATAAACTTAAATAAATCACTATGGCAGCCCTCCTCAAGCTAATGCTTGGCCTTAGGAGGATTTTAACAGTAGTTAGTACTAACTTTGGTCCCTAGAAACCCTTCTTTCTTGCTGCCATCTTTAGCATGGAAACACTAAGGCCGAAACCTTGCCATGCTTCTTTCCTCTTAACCCACACTTGGTTCCTAGAGCTTTTTGCTCTCTTCCAAGCATGGTCTTAGCTTCATGGATGTTTGGAAATACAGTAAACAATCTAGGAAACTTTAGAAAACTCTTATTTCACTTCCATCTTCGTGCACTTCCCACTAGGTCACAAAACCTTCAATAAGTGCACTCCCCTCACTACGCTTGGTTCATCAAGCTCATGGCTCTCTTCCAAGCTTAGCCCTAGCTCCATGGATGCTTAAAAATATAGTAAACAATCCATGAGAGCAAGAGAACCCTTACCTTTAATGTATGTTGAAATTGGAGCTTGATCCTAGGTGCACCCAAGTCTTAGCACCACATAGCTTCCAATTGCCCTTTCTTGCTTTCTTTTGCCTTCAATTTTATTCTTGGAGGTATGGTGGCTATGGAAGAAGTGTGGGGGTGGAGATGCTGTGCTTTTTTTTTTCTGCTGGAAGATACCAAATGTGGGAGATAAAGGCAAGGATAACCACTTATAAAGACTTTAGTGCACAAAACACACTTAATAGCCTTAATTAAGCTTTATGTCATTTTCCTTGCTATAAGACCATGGTTTCTTAGTCTTAGTTTCTTGGCCCACATTTGGCTTTCTTGCCATGCTTTGGCCAGCCATCCCTTGAGTGGGATAAGTGATATGGCCACTTAAATGGCCTTAAATGAGCTTAAGGGCACAAAAGACACTTAACAAGCTTAACCTTGCTTTATGTCATTTTCCTTCTCATTAATTATGGTCTCTTTATCTTAAACTCATTGGTACATATGTGCCCACCATTGTTGACTAATTATCATGTCTTGGCTGCCTCCCCCATAGTGGGAAAACTCCAAATTTCTCCATTTGACTTAAGTAAAAAACATACACATCATAAGGCTTACACTAGGACACTTAGGTCCTATATGCCTTTTTGTGTTTTCTTTGTCTTTAGTTGTCTTCCATGAGAAATTTGGTCCTCCAATAGCACTTTCATACCATTCATATCCTTCTCATAACTCTCCAAATCTCTTTCTTGAGAGTTTTACAATTGAGTACCCGAGTTTCCAAAATCTTACAAAAAAGTCCATAGGTTGCTTGACAAACAAGCAATCCTTAAGGATTTTCTTGAGGGCCAAGTTACTAACTTGGAACACTTTTAAGAAGGTGTTGATCATGCCTTTTATCCCCTACACTTCAATCACTATGGTGAGAATTACACAATATAATGGTTTTTAGCCATTATGACACACTTGTAATTCTCCCATTTTGTGAGGTGGTAACACAACTACTTGCACCAAGGTGTTGCCCTACCTTGGAACAAGCCAAACCAACTGCCCTAACATTGCCACATTAGACTGCTAGGATCCCTTCTAGACCTTAGCATTTAAAAACAAACCTAACCCACTTTGACCATTGTAACTTGTACCCAAAGTGAGATGCCAACTCATAGATGTTGGTTGGTACTAACTACCATAGCACATGGACAATCCACTAGATCTCAGTACCTGGCCTCCAATGACCATGACCGTGCTCTAATACCAAAACTGACATGGCCCCTCATGGGCCTACCCAGGAAGCCCATGGGAACCGGTCCCACACTAGTCACAATTGGCTAATTTATTATGTGTACACTAGTTAAAACCTTTGTGCTTCTGGTTAATTAATCCTATTATGCGATCATATATGAGTTTGTGCTTTGACTTAAATGATAAAGAAGCAATAAAAACATAAAACATTGCCATGGCATTGTGTTAAAATTGAATGTCAAAATTGTCAAAGTGTGCAAAGCATTTATGTGGAATTAACTACACATAATCAATCATGTGCAAGCATCAAAACAAAAATAGACTATGCTTGCACCGAAAAGCGACTCTAGAGTAGACTACACATGAGCATTGGAAGCAAACTAGTGTATGAGAACTATACATTGAACAACACTATTGAGATCCATAACTAAGCTTCCACCTTAAAGCAAACTCCCAGTGGCAAGCTTCAAAGCCCTCCCTTTTGCTTCACGAACCTCTGTTGGCCAAAAAGATGATTATAGTTAGTACCATAACTTAACCAACAATCAAACTACAAACTAGAATCATAAAGATTCAATTAAACTATATACCTGCTCATGAGCCTAGCTCAACAACCTTCAATGGCTGCACAACAAAAGCTATTGGAGTGAGAATCAAAGATTGTCAATAAGGAATCCTTCAACATGCAATAAAAATATTAAGGACACACATATATATAAATATATGAAATCTACTACACGCATTTGCAGTATGAGGGTCTAATATATGTGCATATACCTTTGTCCCTTTGGACTCCTCCTCATCCTAGTTCTCCCATGGGCGTCATTCTGTGCCTAGTAAGTTCTAGCCTCTAACTTGCTCATAGTAAGCCTTAGCTTACTGATGTAGTAACTTAATCTTACCTTGGTTGATGAGTAGGTGAACATGGTGGATACTTCTTGCTTGCACTGTAAGAAACCCACTAGGTGTACTAGGCTCCCACATAGTGCCTTGAGCCATTGGCTTACCTAGGCCATTATGTAAGCCTCCACCCAATTAGGCATGCTATACTCCCACTTGGTGTCTTAAGCTAATAAGCTTACCTAGACCACCAATGTACTAAGCCTCACCATTTAACCTATGAAGGATGCACTAAGCTTTCACTTACGCCTCAAGTCAGAACTTGGCTAGGCAACAAGTGCAGTAAGCCTTCATCCATGGTGCTCCCGTATCCACCATTACTGGAAATGTCCATGGTTAGACTTATTTACTAGGTTCTTTGGAACCCTTCAAGATGTTCCATGGTTCCTACATCACATCCTCAAATACAAAGGCCTAATTAGGCTTCCAATGGTACTAAATGTTGTACCCAACTAATGGTGCACTATTGTGGCCAAACATGGCTTTACTTTGAACTATATTGCCCTTGAACCTAGGCAATTCTAGGCTTGGTGAAGCGTGGAGCTAATAATGCTCCTTTTCAGCTTTGCGTGGAATTGGGAATCACCTTAATCATATAGCCGAGCAAAAAGTTACGTTGAAAACAGTACCGAGTAAACTAGGTAAATAAAAACTTTGGCAAACTTTGCTAACTTGGGCTTTGGGTTTTAAAAACTTCATTTTTACTCCCGGGACTCATCTCGATCCTCTAACATGCAAAATGACCGTTTTGCCTTTAGGCAAACTTAGTGCCATAAACCACTCAGAACCTACTAAACCTTTAATAACTTACATGATTTTGCTAATTCACCTCTAATTAAGGTATTTAAGCTATGGATTTATGAACTTACCTTAGTCATTAGGCATTCCACTAGAAGGGTTATAATAGGTCTATTAAAAGGTCAATACTTGGTAGATACTAATAAGGAGAATAGTTTGTTATGCCCTTTGCATAAGTAGCAATAGTGGGAAAAAGAACAAGTCTATACATTAACTATTCAGTTCGGATGGACTAAAGAGATAAGAAAGGCACAAGCAGCAGACACTAATTGGAAGAAGGTTTCAGGGAAGACAAGGGGTCCTTCTATA
Source organism: Aquilaria sinensis (assembly GCA_005392925.1). Lineage (NCBI taxonomy): Eukaryota > Viridiplantae > Streptophyta > Magnoliopsida > Malvales > Thymelaeaceae > Aquilaria > Aquilaria sinensis. The sequence continues at coordinate 27,699 of SMDT01002277.1, read as the reverse complement.
AGTCCATTGCCTACAATCAAGGATTACTATACTTCAAGGACAAAATATATGTGCCTAATTAGTAAGAACTCAGAAATTAGATACATGATGAAGCTCACACAAGCGAACTAAATATCCATCCTAGAAGTGGAAAGATGTACAAAGACTTGAAGACACATTTTCGGTGGCCAAACATGAAAAAGGACATACCCACATATGTCTCTAAATGTGCCATACGCCAAAGGGTGAAGGTAGAACATCAAAAACTCGTAGGAACGCTACAGAATCTACTTATTCTAGTCAGGAAGTGGGGCAACATTAATATGGACTTCTTAATTGGGTTGCCTATGAGAAGATTAAGACATAACACAATTTGGGTTATTGTGGATATGTTAACCAAGTATGCCTACTTCTTATCAATGAATATCATAGACTCACTCAAAAAGTTGGCACAAAAGTATATCAAAGAGATAGTAAACCTACATGGAGTGCCAAACTCCATAGTATTAGATAGAGATCCAAGGTTTATAGCATGATTTTGGAGTACTTTTCATAAAGCAGTAGGAACCAAAATCCACCTGAGCACTCCTTACTACCCCTAGATAGATGAACAAACTGAGAGGGTGATTCAGACACTTGTAGACATGTTCAAGAGTTGTGTCTTGGATTTCAATGGAAAATGGGACCAATGCTTACCTTTGGTTGAATTCTCTTGCAACAATAGTTATCAAAGCACCATTGGTATGGTACCTTGTGAAGCCCTTTTATCGGAGAAGGTGCATGATGTTATGGCTCTCCTAGACGGAAATTTGGTAGAGGAAGGTAAAGGATTTGAACTTAGTATGGATCCTTACTTCAAGTTCACATAGCAAGAATAAGTGATTTTAGCAAAGTTCACTAAGTTCCGAGTAGGTTTAGGCACTAAATGAAGTTCAAGGGTAAAATGGTAATTTTTCATCTTGAATAGTCAGGGAAGTTCTTGAGTGTTAAAAATGATTTTTGAAAACCTAACTTTGACTTTTAACCCAAGTTTAGCACAAATAAATAAGATTTGACCAATGTTTGACTAGTTAGTTAATAAGCAAGGGGGCTTTTTGTAACTATCCATGAACTTTGGTGGCTTGGTTTTAAAAATGGGTATATAAGCTTGGTAAAGGGAGGATGGCTTCCATTTTCCACTATAAACCCGAGCTCAACGTTCCTTTCTTGATTTCTTCTTGAATATAGGCTCAAAACACAATGATTTTGGTAAAAATTGAAGCTGTACATGCTATAGGAGGCTTGTTTCAGGTGGATTTTGGTGTTTTTGAAGCTTGGAACCAAGTTTCTAGCCATCACCTACTTTTTATGTGAGGTAACTTGTGATTTCTTGGTGATTTCTTGGTGATTTCTTGTTTAGGAAGTGACTGAATGCTTGGGTTTTAGTTAAAAGTTACTAATTGTGTGTTTTGTGCCTTTGCTTGCTTGAAATTGGGAAGAACTTTCTTGGATTTTGATTCTTGGTGAAGGGAAGATTGATTATTGTTTGTGGATTGAGGTTAAGATAAGGGAGTTATGTTTTCAAGCTTGATTAATGCTATTGGATTGAGTTTGCTTGATGAATTCAAGTAGTTCTAGTAATAGCATTAATTAGCGGGCAAAGTTGAGTTATGGTGGACTATGAGCTTTGTGATGACTGGCATGATGTTTAAATGCATCATAGGTAGGCTTAGGATTGTTGGTTGTGGTCTTTGCAACATGTTTTACTTGTATGTGAAGTTTGTAGCAGCAAAATTGAGAAATTATGGGCATCAAAGGTATTGGTGATGTGTTGCCAATCATCGCCAATACCCACGATGCATTGCTTAGTCAACACAAAAACTCCAGAGAGTTTTGTATTATGATGATGCATCGCCGTTAATGGTGATGCATTGCCGTAGTTATGCTGGTCAAAATTTTTTGATTTTGCTTGGGGGCTTCGAGGGGAGGCTTGAGGGGCTGCTTAAGGAACCTAGGAGTCTAAGTATTCTGGGGGTATTCTAAGGCCTCCAAAACTCCTCTAAGACCTAGGAGTTTTCTTTAGCTTTTATGGTTACTTCAACCACAAGCAAGAAAACTAGTTAACAAACGGTCACAACTAGGTATCACTGGGTTAGGTGAAAGGTTTAGTACTATCTATGACGCAGCTGTGCAGTTAGCCAGTTAGCCATGAGGTTGTGATGTGAAACCTTAGTGCATGTAATGAGTCTTTATGGCCTAGTTGACAACAGTCTCACCATAGTGCCCCTGTACAACATTAGGGAGTTTTAACTAGTGTTGATCACTAGTTAGGCTAGTAAGCTATGCTTGCTAGTAGGCAATGCTTTCCCTTGTAGTTTAAGCACTAGGTTAAAGAAAGGTCCTAAGGGACTAAGATCTATGTGCATAAGTTGTTGGGTTTTGGGAGCCAAACAGTGCAGCACAATTTAACCGAAATCCTCCAGGATCTAAGTGAAACGGGGTAAACCGGGTGTTCAAAAAATTTCATACCTAATTTTCGGTTGAGATCTCTCACTCAACTGTAGAGTCGAATCACAAAACTTGAACAGTTGACGTGTTCAAGCTCTCTATGGTATCCACATGAGCCTCTCGACATCACCACACTTCCACCATGTCCCAGCAGATGCGTTTCTCTTGCGCTCGCAGTGCTAGCTTGCATCCTCCAAGGAATTGTAGGAGAAGAGTGCGGCTTTCCTTTTGGGAGGCAAGGGCATGGAGACCTGCGAATTTCTCACTAGAAGTTGTATTTATAGTGAGACTCAACTTCCAGGCCTAATGGGTTTCAAAGCTCTAATCCAATTAGGCTTTAATTTCAAGCTTAATAATGGCTCAACTCTTGGGCCCATTATTAATACTAAATTAAAGTGAAACCATAACCCAAATAATTAGCACATGCACTCTAATGATCCAAATAGCTTTATGTGTGCGACCCAATAGGCTCCTACCACATTGGCAATGATCATAAATCATATTTATGATCATAAGCAATGAGCGGTGTCTAGCAACACATCATTGCTACCTAAGTGACAAGATTGTTGGTGATTCGACTAAACCTTTATGATAATCCCCGATATATGCCATTGTCCCTTTGTCCAAGATATTAAGACTAAGCACGAGACATGAAATGTGTCACTCTCGTATAGCCCAATCTTTGGTTTCTTGATTACCGAGTAGACCAACTTAAACTGATGACATTGATACCGTATATCAACTCATCCGAGCATGGCCATGCATTTTCTAAGTCTTACTCTATCAAGGGGCCCGAAGATATCACTCCCGTTACATAGGAGGGACAAATCCCATCTTGATCATACAAATCCCTCCGTATGATATGTGACATACCCAATGACCTCCTTCAAGTTCACTCAGTTACGAGCAACAGAGGAAAGTATCAAAGTACGTGACTCACATGTAGGGAACCCTGATGATCTTAGGTCGAAGGACTACATATACCATGATCACTATGAGAATAACTTATGACACTCATATAACGATCCATGTAGTGTTCTCATGGTGGGTCGGTCCAGTACACAAGTTCTCCAACTTGTACCCATATGCAGACTACATATCTCATATTAGTCTCCACATATGCTAGTCGTTATGTATTATTGCAACCTGCTCCACAATAATACTAGACTAGGGACATTTGAGAATATCATTATTCTAGGGTCACAATTTTGTTTGTGTTACATTACGCAGAAACAAAACAACAAACCATAATTGCTGGATTAATGCCTTAATAAAATATCATGACTTAATGTACAAAAAATACAATCATCTTATGATTGGCTTTTGGGCACAACACTAACATAAGTCTAGCCTTAGGCTGTATGAGCTCACAGCTAATTTCATATGTTTGCATATGTGTTGTCCTTAGTAACATTTCTTGCAGGTAAAGTGAATACCCTTACTGTGTATTGTTGAATTCTCACTCCTTAGTTATGTTGTGTAGATTCTGATGTTGTTGAACCGGATAACCACTGAGGTTTATTGTGGTAGTTTGTTGTTACAGGTACTTCTCTTAAGAATCGTTGTGATTCTAGTCTACTTAAGTAATAGTGCTAACTATAGTGTTTTCTTGGCCATAGAGGCTAGTAGCACGTGGATAGGACTATGACTTTTATGACACACCCCTAGGACTTATCACCAAGGTGAGAGTTAGCTCGAGAAGATCTCAATCGAGGCTTGTATATATAGTACTCCTAGTTGCTTTCTTTGTCTATGAAGGAGTCATGGACTCTAGGGTTGCTCTTGGGTGAGGAGCATTAGTCTACTTTATGTTGAATGCTCTCACATGATTGTTATATGCAGTAGTATTCATATAAATGTTCATTTAGTATGCTTTGACTTGTTGAACTTGATTTCTATGGAGGTATCTTGGCCAAGTGAATACTATTATGATTTTCTTTTAAATCAAGTCAAATCATAAGAGCTTGCATCTTGCGTATTATAGGTTAATCAACTAGTTTCACAGAGTCTAAAATCTGTGCACATATACAGCTAGCAAATTGCAACCACCGTGAGACCAATTCTCACAAGGTTCTTGTGCAGGGGCCAAGGACGGCCATGTCACATGATGCCTTACTATTGGGTGGAAGCCATAGATAGGTTAGAGATAGGTCCTAAGATCATTGAAGAAACAACTAGTAAAATCAAGAAGATGTAGGAAAAATTAAAAATAGCCAATGAATTGACCATGGCTTATGTGAACAAAAGAAGAAAAGACTTCGAGTTTGAGGTTGGTGATAAAATATGGCTCAAAGTGGCACCAACCAAAGGCACTGTCAGATTTAGTAAAAGTAGTAAGCTAATTCTAAGGTACATTGGTCCTTATGAAATACTGGAAAATGATGGCAAGGTGGCTTATAGGTTATCTCTACCATCAAGTATGTCAAGTGTCCATAATGTTTTCCACATCAATATACTTAAGAAGTGTTTACTAGACACAAAGCATGCTATAGAAGTGGAAGACATACAGTTAGAGTCTAATTTGATATACGAAGAGAAACCTATAGCTATCTTAGCTAAGGATACCAGAAGACTAATAAATAAATTGATTCCCATGGTCAAAGTACAATGGTCACACTAATCTAAAATAGAGGTGACTGGGAAAACTAAAAAGGAAATGATAGAAGGTATCCTGATGAATACCTTAAGCTAAAGGTAATTTTGAAGGACCAAAAGTTTTAAGTGGGGAAAAATGTTACCACCTTTACAAAATGGGAAAATTATAGCGTAAAGACCTAAACTTAGATGCTTTAATTTTCACCATAGTGCATAAATTATGAAGTGTAAAGTGTTCAATACAGTCTCCCTTAAGTGGCCTACATGGTGATAGCTTGATCCTTAAGAAAGCCTTAATGGATTGCTTGCTTTTCAAGTAACCTATGGACTAAATTGTAAGGTTAAAGGGGAGTGCATGAATGAGGTTTCAACCTTACTATTTTTCATGCACAAAGATGGTAGATTATGAAAGGGTTTCTAGAGCCTAAGTTTGTACGAACTAAGGCTTAATGACGTTCTAAGACCAAGCAATAGCTTGAGGAGGGCTACCTTAGTGAGTTCTTAATGTGTATGTGAATGTTTATGGACAAACCCTAATGTGTTATTCCTACTAGGATTACATATGTTTGTTGTTGTGTTTGTTTGTAGATTTGGATGGCTATATATATGTATATGTGTTGTGTTTTTATGTTTTAGTGTCTTTTTATTTTATGTTTCTTGCTGGAAAATCAAGCTTTAATGATATGCCCTTACTAAGTTTCTTCAAAGAAGCTTACCCCCCATTTTGACCATTTTCAGGAACACCTGAAAAGGAATTTTCTAACTAACACTTGTAGTTTGATTTTTCCTGTGAAATTTTAGGCAAATAAACTTCCGTATGTCCTATTGTGAAATGGAATGTTTCATGATTTTTGGAGCACAATAGCTATTTTTGGTAGTGGTATTTTTTGCCTTGCGCAGCAGCTAGTCCCTTCAAGTTTCTGGAATGCTTAGTGCTCCTAAAGTTCTCTAAGATCCTTAGTGTACATGTAAACTAAATTACGGATCGTATGTAGTGGAAAAATACATGTAAATAATTTGGGAGTTTTATTTGCATTGTGTATGAATGATATATGGAGCAATGGAGTGTAGTTTGAAGTGTATGTACAATGCTGTCCATATGGTGTTTACGGGCTGTTTTGATGGCATTTTTATGAATGAAAGTTAGAAGGGTTCTAATTTTAGGGAAATTGGTTTCTGATGCTTCTAGGACTTGTATGGATGCTTCCAAGTAGGTTTTGTACCCAAAAATGAGGTATATGAATATGATGAAATTTTTTATGGGCATAATGGTCAATATTGGCTAAAGTTTGGTACTCTGTACTCTAGCTACTATAACTTGCTGTACAAGTTCAATTTTGCTACAAAATTTTGATAGAACTTAGTACTCATAAAGATGAAGAATTTTGCTTTTGAATCATTGGATTTGATGCCCTGTAACTAGAGCTATGTCCTATCAAAGTTGGTTGATTTTGCTGTATAGTTCATATGGTCAATTTTACCTAGTCGAGTATAGAATCCATAGTTGCAAACTTAGATAGAGTTAATGTCTCAAACCTATTTCCCTATGAAGGTTTAAGTGTATTAAATGATTTGAAACCTTTAGGGTACATGAGGGCATGGGTAGAATTTGAGTCGGAGATGGTGTGAAAGTTTTGATACATGAAATGGGAACCTAGGGCAACAAGTGTGTATGTAACTGTGCAAGTGCAAGAAATTTTATAATGAATGCTATCATTGTAGGGTTACGGGAGCCAAACAAGCATAGTAGAATCTATCTGAAACCCTCCATGATCCAAGTGAAATGGGGTAAACTAGGTGTTCAAAAATTTTCATACCTAATTCGATTGAGATATTTCGCCCAACTGTAGAGTCGAATCACAAAAACCTGAACAGTTAATGAAACGGCCATCCATGGCCTATACCCAGGAGCCCTGTGAGAGCTGGTCTCATGGTGGATTGCAATTAGCTAGCTGAATATGTGTGCAGATTAAAACTCCATGATACTAGTTGATTAACCTATAATATGTGTTCTTCATGCTTTGACTTGGAATAACAAAAACCATAAAACATTAACTTGGCCAAGAGATTTACATAGAAAATAAGTTCAAATAGCCAAAGCATACAAAATCAACATTTATGTGGGTTTACTACACATAACAACTGCGTGGGAGCATTCATACATAAAGTGGACTAATGCCCTCACCCAAAAGCAACCCTTAGAGTCTAGGACTCCTCAAAACATAGACAATGGAGGCAACTAAGAGCACTATATATACAAGCCTCAACTGAGATCTTCTTGAACTAACTCCCACCTTGGATGCAAGTCCTAATGGTGAGCAACAAAAATCCTGGTCCAAGTGCTACTAGGCTCTGCAGCCAAAGGAAGGTTCTAGTTAGTATTGTTACTTAACCAACAAGTTACTCAAGTATACTAGAACCATAAAGATTCTCAAGTGAAATACCTCTAACAAAAGCTAACTACCACAATAACCCTTAATGGTTACCCGGTCCAGTAACTTCAGAATCTGCACAACATAACTAGGGAGTGAGAACATAACATTCTCAGTAAAGGTCTTCATTGTACCTGCAAGAAAATTACTAAGGACTTCACATATGATAACATATGTATCCTGCTATGAGCTTATATAGCTCGAGGGTATTGATATATGCACATATAACAGGTCCACCTAGTCCTTGAACTACAAGGCATAGCCTTGTCCTCTAGGAAGCTGAGCTTGCCAGCCTAACTAGTGATAAATCACCAGTTGAACCTTTCCCTTTTTATGTTGTACAGGGGAATTATGGTGGGACTATTGTAACTAGGTCATAAAGACCTTGTAGACTAGGTGCACTAAGGTTTCACCTTGCAACCTTGTGACTAACGGCAAGGCTAGCTTGCCAAGGGTTCTAAACCTTCCACCCTAGCTAGTGGTGCTTAGTTGTGATCCTTAGTAAACTAGTTCTCTTGGTTATGGTAGAAGTAACCATAAAACTTTACAAAACTCAAGAAAACTCCTAGGTCTCGAAGGACTTTTGAAGGTCTCGGAGTACCCCCAGAATGCTTAGACCCCAAGGTATCGTAAGAACCCCCCTAGGTCTCCCCTTGACCTTCCTAGCAAAACTTGGAAAATTTAGCCAACATACTTGTGGCGACGTGTCGCCAACGTGTCGCCACAGTTGGTAACGTTCTACCAACTTCCTCATGTATTGGCAATGCGTTGCCAACTGTGGTGACACATTGCCACAGTTGGTGACGTTCTGCCAATTCTTTCTTGTATTGGCGACGCGTTGTGGACAATGGTACAAAACTAGTGATGCATCCCCAATTTGCGAATCTGCAGAATTTTCACAAATTTTGCTGCTATGAACTTTGGACACTTACCAAACATATTAAACATACTTGGTTAGCCTCTAAACTTCACATACCTGTAAAACATGTTGCATAGATCACAACCAACTATCACAAGCCAATCTATGATGCCTTATAACATTATTTCAATCATCACAGACCTCATAGTCCACTATAATTCAACCTTGTCCTCTAACTAATGCTATTGCTAGAATTATTTGAATTCTCCAAGCAACCTCATTCCAATAGCATTAATTGAACTAAAAAATACAACTCCCTTAGCTCAACTCCAAGTAACAAGCAAGAATCAAGCACTCTTTCAATCCACTAAGTTCAACAAAGCACCACCTAAGTTCTAAACAAAATATAGGTACGAAATATCAAATTCTTGCTTTCTAACCAAAACACAAGCTCCTAACCAACTAATAAACATGAATTCAATCAAGAACACATTGGTTACCTTATACTAAAAATAGGGGATTGGAGAAAACATGCTCCCAAGCTCCAAAACCATGGTTTAATACTTGAAATGAGCTCCCAATGGCCTATATACTTGTGATGGCTTCTCTTTTCATGAAGAAATCTTGATTCCAAGCTTAATTGGGTAGAGAAATGAGGGTGGAGAGGATGAACTCGGGTTTATGGCAGCCATCCTTCACTTTACCCTATTATAAACCTTGCTTAACACCAAAGCCACCAAAGTATTAGACTTGATACAATTAAGTCCCCATCTTTTGGTAACCTTAGCTATTCTTGATTAATCCTTGTTCATTTCTTCAAGTTTGGGTTAAAGTTAAAAGTTAAGTCATAAAACTTCATTTTAACCACTTGGGACCCAGCCCGGCCATTCAGCATGCAAAATTTACCATTTTTCCCCTGAACCTCATTTAGTGCCATAAGCTCCTTGGAACTTAGTGAACTTTGCTAAACTTTCCTATTCTTGCTATGTAAACTCGAATTAAGGTTTCAAAGTTAATTTAGAACACTTTACCTTCTTCAAGCATGCTTCCCACTAGGAGAGCCATAACAGCTTACGTGTTCAAGCTCTCTATGGTATCCACATGAGCTTCTCGGGATCACCACGCTTCCACCACGTCCCGGCAGATGTGTTTCTTTTGCGCTTGCAGTGCTAGCTTGCGTCCTCCAAGGAATTGGAAGAGAAGAGTGTAGCTGTCCTCTTTGGGAGGCTAGGGCAAAAGGCAGCAAATTTCTCACTAAAAGCTGTATTTATAGTGAGACTCAACTTCTAGGCCTAATGGGTTTCAAAGCCCTAATCCAATTAGCCTTTAATTTTGGGCTTAATAATGGCTCAACTTTTGGGCCCATTATTAACATGAAATAATTATGAAACCATAACCCAAATATTTAGCCCATGCACTCTAGTAATCCAAATAGCTATATGTGTGTGACCCAATAGGCTCTTGCCACGTTGGTAATGATCGTAAATCACATTTATGATCATAAGCAATGAGCGGTGTCTAGCAACATATTATTGCTACCCAAGTGACAAGATTGTCGGTGATTCGACTAAACCTTTACGATTATTACCCATATGTGCCGTTGTCCCTTTGTCCAAGATATGAAGAATAGGCATGAGACATGGAATGTGTCACTCTCTTATAGCCCAATCTTTGGTTTCTTGATTACTGAGTAGACTAACTTAAACCGATGACATTGATATTGTATATCAACTCATCCGAGCATGGCCATGCATTTTCTAAGTCTCACTCTTTCAAGAGGTCCGAAGATATCACTCCCGTTACATAGGAGGGACAAATCCCATTTTTATCATACAAATTCCTCTACATGATATGTGACATACCTAATGACCTCCTTCAAGTTCAGTCAGTTATGAGCAACAAAGGGAAGTATCAAAGTATGTGGCTCACATGTAGGGAACCTTGATGACCTTAGGTCAAAGGACTACATATATTATGATTGCTATGAGAATCACTTATGACACTCATATGACGATCCATGTAGCATTCTCATGGTTGGTTGGTCTAGTACACAAGTTTTCCAACTTGTGCCCATATGTAGACTACATATCTCATATTAGTGATGCCCTGAGACATCTTCACTGGAAGGCATGGTGACTTCCGGGAGGACTTCCTGTGGAGGAGAGCGTCTGGAGTTGAGGTTTCCTAGGGGAATGTGCCTGAAAAACTCAGAGAAGAGGGTTAGGAGGTCCCCGGGGTGCTTTTCCGGGGAGGAGCCTCCGACGCCCAAGTTAGTTTCCTGAGAAGGTAAGGGGGAAGCACTAGAGTTTTCAGTGGGCTTGCCTGTATTTTCTCGAGGAGGAGGAGTCGAACTGTTTGCCAGGGTCTGTTCCCTGGTATTTATAGAGAAGCCCAGCCCGTTCAGATGACGACACGTGTTCGGCCGGATGTTCTCTGAGTTTCTAGGCGTAGGGGGCGAGTAGCTGGTGACAGGCTCCTTGAGCCTTGAACCGAGACAGGTCGTGACAAGACCTGGACAGCGTTGGCGTGTCAAATCGCCATTTGAGGTGACATATAGCGTCTGTAGGCGGCATGTTAGAGGCTCTTTAAATGCTCATGCCGTACTCCCGAGGTCCTTTGGGCGAGGTCGTTCTTTGACACGGTCGCCCTTCTTCGGGAGTTATGCTCGTGCTTTTTGGGGGGTTCCCTTGTTCGGAGGTTCCACCATTGGGGAGATTCCCTTCTGTTTGTGATAGCTAATTCTCTGCATCCGAAGGCGATCCGTTCGGTCCCTCGAGGGAGCCGGCACCATCTTTGCGATCCCTGGCGTTCTTGCCGAAGTTCCAAGTTTGGGGTGCTTGGCTTCGTTCCTTCCGAGGTCAGTGATAGTGTCTCTTTCGGGTGACGCCAGGCTTCCTGATCATACTTTTGGCAGGAGGTACGCACTGGGAGAGGAGATGGTCCTTCGGCTATCACAAGCCCCCCTCCAGAAAGCCGAAGTGGGAACTTCGGTTTAGCAGCTTTCAAAGGGAGTACTTCGGGGCCTTGGGTATAGCACTCTTGCCGAAGGTGCACCTCTTATCCGAAAACGCGGGTTGTTCAAACATAGCTCGTCTTTTGGTGTCTCCGGGGTAACCTACTTCTTTACTTTTGTAGGTCTGTGAAACGTCGCGTCTCGTAACCAGACGTGTCAGTCTGGAGCGGCGTGCCGTCTGTCAGAAGGCGTGTCCCCCTTTTGGCGCGATGGCTGACACGTGGCAGCTTTTTATTGGCTGGGGGTTGCATCGGTTACAGCGGGCGTGCCTTTTTATGCTTAGTAAGCAGTTATGGCGACTCCTTGCCTTCGCGCAGCATTTATGACGCCGTTTCGCTTATCCCCCCTCGGCCTATATATACTTTTGTTCCTTCATAACCCCTTTTGCTTCTCCTTTTGCTCTCCTCTGTCTTTCAAGTGCTCCTGCCTTCTTTCTTGCTTTTCGCGGCGGTGCTGTTTAACGGGGTTTTTTCCGGCCACCTTTCACGACGGCGTTTTCAAATCCAGATTTTGGCAAATCATTCGGTGGGTTTTTGATCTCCAGAGTCCTCTGATTTTTGCTTTTTCAAGCTTTTCCGAACTTGTTTTTTGCCTTTTTCCGAACTCATTTTTCAGCCAATCATGCCTATCCCCGAGAGCTGGCAGCCTCTTCTTTCTCACCCTTGTTGCACCACTCCTGCAAAACTAGAGAAATGGAAGAAGAAGTTCTTCCTTCCCTCCTATGCCACTACGAGGTTGCCACGTTCTGACCAATTCAGTTTTTCAAACCGTAGTGACGAGGTTACCGTTTTCCGAGCCCAGCTGAAGGCCGGACTTCGGTACCCTCCGCCGAAGATGGTTTGCGAGTTTTGCGATTTCCATGGCATTGCCGTAAACCAACTTCCACCGAACTCGTACTGCTACTTCAACGCCTTTCTTTGTATGTGTGGCGTTTTCAAAATAGAACCCCACTTCATTCTTTTTCTGCAGTACTATAAGCTCTTCGTGGTCCCGAAGGGTGGCTTCTACTTTATGCTACCTCGGGGATCAGGGAGCAAAAAATATAAGTTCACCTTTGCCAACAAGGACAGCTGGCGAGGGTGGCAACAAAAGTTCTTTTTTCTGAAGAAGGAGGAGGCCTGGTCGCATGTTCCGACCAAATGGGCTCGGGGAAAGCTGGAGATGGACGTCGTTGACCCGAGGATATTGCTGACTCCCGAGTTGGCACCTATCTTCGCGGACTTCGACAGACGGATCCGAGCTGTCTCCGACTGGGATTCCGAGGTCCCTTCGCGCCCTCTTTACCCCTTTCCCATTAACTGGAAGTTGATGACCGAAGAGGTCCTTCGGGAGCTAAAGGTGGTAAAGGAGCACAAGACGGACCTTGGGATGCCGGCTCCTGCCATTGCCGGGAAAGACTCCTGGCTGGTGAAGCTTCTTCGGAAGGAAGAGTCTTACGAAAGTTTTTATGAAAGTAAGTTATCTCCAAATCCCTTTTCTATATTTTCACCCTGGACTCACACTGATGTCTTCTTTCCTTTTCAGAGATGGGCGACGACACCGCTGCCTTCTACAAATCGCTTTTCCTCGGGCAATCCGAGAAAGGTGAGCAGACGAAGAAGGCCGTCTCCCGAAGACGGAAAACGTCTGGGGCTGGGCCATCTGTGGCCAAACGGGCGAAGAAGGATGCGCCCCCTCCTCTCCCAGAGATTCCCGAGGAGGTGGGCGAAGAGCCCGAGGCTGCTGCTGTTCCGCCGGCCGAGGTCGTTGCTGACCTCACTGCTCAGAGTCCCACTCCTTCGGCGACTCTTCTGGGTGCTTTGGTAGAGGCCCCTTCTGCCGAAGAGCGACGTAAAAGCAAGGGCAAGGGGATTTCTACCGAGGAGGCTCGGGCTTCCGACGACGACGTCGCCGAGGTGCCAGCAGGTTTGTTTTTCTATCAAACTGTGGTGCCTTCTTTTTTGTGGGTTTTGAGATTTTCTTGCCTTGACCAATTTTTTGTTTTTGCCATGCAGGGGAGATATCATCTCCGGGTTGGGTGGCCGAGCACGCCCGAAAGCGGGCCCTTCGGGATGCCCATATCCCGAAGGGGAAGGTCCCGAAGGAGCCTTTCTGGACGTTTACGGAGGACATGAATTTGTACTCCGGAGACTGCCAGCAAATGGCTAAGGAGATCTCAAAGGGGGTGCTTACTGAGGCCTCCTTCAAGGCCATCGCGGAGGCTCACCCTGATGATGACTCCCTTGCCGCGAAGGTCTCTGAGCACGCTGCCCAGGTACGCCTCTCGCCTTTGTGTTTTTCCTTTTGATTTCCTCTAAATGTCTGCCTCTTCTTCTTTGCCTTACTAACTTTGTCTTTGTTTCTCTGCAGCTGCTGGGGTACGCTGGTTTCCTCAGAGTTCGGGTGGCGAGGCAGGCGCTATTCCGAGCCTCGGCCATAGGCACCATCGACCAATATAAGGCCCAGTGCTCGGAACTGGCCACACAGAACGCGCAGCTGGCTCAAGCTGCAGAAAAGGAGGTTGCTGCTGTTCGGGAGGAGTTCCTGAAGGAAAAGGAAGAACTTTTGAAGGACTCCTCCCAGAAGATTTCTGACCTCGGCTCCCAGGTGGCGGAGCTGATTTCGGCGAACGAGGCAGTTCAAAAGGAGAAGTCGGAATCTGAGGCTCTCCTGGCGAAGGTGCTTGAAGAGAAAGCCACGCTTCAAGCCGAGGTCGAGTCTTTGAAGAAGGAGCCGGAGAAGAAGAAGATGAAGGCGCTGAAGAAGAAGGTCGCGGATCTGAAGGAGGACCTTGAAGACCTCGGTGTCGAGAAGGACAAATCCGACCAGATGACCAAAGTTGGTTTTCAGGACGGGTTTTGCCTCGCTCGGTATCAAGTTCTTCAAAGGTTCCCAGACTTGGACCTTTCTTTTTTGGAGGCTCTGAACATTCCCGAGGGGCCTCGGTGGTCTTGGTCCAAGATTGAGCATCTGAACCTGCCCCCTTCGCTTCCGGCGCGGAAGGTTGTGGAGAAGGACGCAGGAGCTGGTGGCTCCCGGGACGCCGAGAATCCTTAGTTTGTTCTAGGGCCCTTTGCCTTATTTTCCTTCTCTTTTGTACTTCTTCTTCTGGCAATCTTCCTTCTTTGTAAGCAAATTTATCTTAATAAGAGACTTTTTTAGAAACTTTGGCTAAGTATCTTTGCGAGATTTTTCGTTTCCCTTTGTCCCGAACTCATTCGCTCAAGAGACTTCGGAAAACCTTATCTGCGCTTAGCATGGCGACCTTCTTCGCGAAATCTTGACTTGTACAACTTATGCCCAAGAATTTTGGCTAAGTCTTTTGCCAGGTTTTCTCCATTGTCCCGAACACGTTCGCCCAAGAGACTTCGGAAAACCTTATCTGCTCGGCCACTTTTGCGGAATTTGCACCTCTTATGCTTAAGACTTTTTGGCTAAGAAACTTTCGTACTTAGAGAATTTTTCCAACTTGTACAGCACAATCTCCTTCGCCGAGATCCTAAGTATAGAATTTTCTCAAGGAGTCCGAATGCCACATATTTTTTAATTCTATACCTTCGGAATAGCCAAGCTTGTACTGTCACACCTCATACAGGCCCTGGCCTGTGAGTCCCCAACTTATCTCACAAGCCCAACTAAGGACTGGGCATCTAGCCCTCGGCGTAACCAACATGATTGACTTTAAGTCTTATTTTCTTAAGGTAAAGGGCCTGGGAGGTGGCCCAGGTGGCTTTTAAACCAAACTAGTAACTACTTGCAGCGTAAGTAAGGCCCAAACCACTTTTACTTGTATTACAAGCAAGGCAACAAAAATGCAACTTTCAGTGCATACTTGGTGTGCAATCAAGTGTGCTATCTATATGGCAACCAAGAAGCCCACAGAGTTGGTTTAGGATTTGAAAACCACAAGATATAATGCATGAAGCTCTCGGCCAAGCAAACATACATACATAGGTGCACCTCAAATTTGCAAGGTCAAGGCCAACCATATCACTTAAGTGCCAAACTTTGGCCCATAATACTCATAACACCAAACCATACACATAAACATCCATAGTCATACATAACTTGGCATACAATATCCTCCAAAATATTAGCAACATCTAGGTATCCGAGACTACAATATACACAACCAAAAGTGTAGTCTACCTAGCAAATAACATGGCTAAAATGCCAAGCACCCATAAGTTGTTCATGCCAAGTTAAGTACAAACCGAGACCCCCAAATCCTAATGCTCAAACATCACCTTAAGGATCCCATACAAGAGCACACACTGCAGCACCAAACCCACGGCCATGTTCATGGTCATAAAGGTGAAAAGCAAAACCAGAGCTAAAGTCCAAATATCCATGCTCTCCTAGACAGTTCCCACTCTACAGCCTGCAAGCTTAAACCATAAGTCTCGGCCAACTCACAATAAAACTTGCATAAAATGCTAAAGTGTCAACCCAAGCACACATTGGCACATACCTTAGCAACAAAGCAATTAAACACTAAGTGCACACACAAGGCAGCTTAGCACTACTCAGGCTGAATATCCTTGCCTGAAAAATAAATGGAGAATGGGCAGTGAGATTAACTCAGTAGGATTCACTTATATATATAAACCCAACTCTTAAAAGAGTTTATTTAGTTAAGCCGAGTAAACACTCAAGGCTTAACCTCCAATTGATTAGCTCAACCTGCAAAACAAACACAAAGACAAGAAAAGCAAGTATAGCCATATACAATTAACCATAATGGGGGTTAGCATGCACAAGAAATCACCAAAGCACACAAGTACTCACACACACTTCTCCAAGTTGCTCTCGGCCATATAAGCCATACATGTACCCGTGTGCAATCCTTGCACATAACCTTACCAATATCATTCCATATGGAGCTCCCAAAATGCCAAGCAAATAGGCCACATTCACTTGCATTTTTAGTACATGTTCTATAGTCAATTAGCTAATCAACATTGCAACCACATATAACCAATAAGCCCATCAAGCAACTAAGATCACATGGCAGATTTTTAACCATCACTTAGCCGCCTTAACACTTGAACCATGGCATACATTACCAAGCGTACTCAAGTGTAGTGAACCCTACCTCAAGCTCTCGGTCTCCAATAGAACTTCAAGTGTCCAAGTGCCCTTCAACCACAATGCCTACCATAATAAGGCATAACCATTAACAACATAATCCATGGACCAAATACCATGTTTTCAATGAAGGACATCATTAACTAACACTTGGAAGCTCTCGGCCATATAAGCCAAAATACCAAAACATAATCTGCCCATTAATCCCATATACTATAATTCACCATAAACACCAATGAACACTATCCATGGCATACATGCCAAGTAAACAAGTGAAATATACCATTTCACTTCAATCCAAGCTTTCGGCCATAACACATATTTTCACATAGCTGCATTTTTTTCAATATACCAATTCACTAAATGGATACCCAAACAACTAGTGAACTCACTCATGGCACAATTACCATGCACATAAGCTAAATTCCAAGTAAACACCCAATTTCTTCCTCTCGGCCATAGTACCCATTTCACATACTCATGTTCCTCATTCATTTCATTCCTTTATACACACACCAATGCATCATTAGGCATGGTTCATGGCGTCAATGCCATGTAAACAACAATTGATCATGAGTTACCTCCAATCTCACTTTCGGCCAAAGCACAACTTGCACACACTTGGTGTTCTTCGTCCAACCAACCTATCACAAGGTTAAACACTCATCAATAAGCATCACACATGGATTAATTTCCATGAATTCCAAGAAGAACACCAAGAACACACATCCAAGACTTTCGGCCATACTAGGTTTCTCACCAAGCATTTCAATGCTTAATTTTTCCCAAGCTCAACAACGAAATGAGCATCCAATATCCTTGTTCATGGAAGAAATTACCATGGATTCAAGGAAATCAAGGTTACCTCAAGAACCCTAGCTCAATTGGCTCGGCCTTCACCAATTCTTCATGAACAAAGCTTGATTCCAAGCAAGCGCAAGGCAAATCCCTCTTTCCAAGCTTGAATCCACCCAAAAGCTCAAGAACTTTGGATTTAGAAGCAAGATTGTGAAGGAACTCTCTCTAGGTGCTCTCGGTTTCACAAGCACAAAGGAAGCCCGAAATGAACAAGTCTTAGCTTGTTTCGGCCGAGTACATTGCTTTTAGTTAGCCAAAATGCTAACTTGGCTTCCATTTTCTTGCATGGCTCATTAAAGCCCTTAAGTCCACTTATGCACAAGGCCGCCACTCCATTTTGTATGTACATGGACACTTAAGTCCACACATGGCTCAAATTGCCAAGCTAGTAAACAACACAAGTACCCATGTGTCATAAACTCACATGCATAACCGGCCATATAACCAACATTAGGACTAGTTAGTTTAACTAGTAACTAGTGAATAGTACCCTAGTGGTAGACAAGAATTTGACTAGTAATCATTGTTGTCTCCCACAAATGGTCTAGTTTTGCACTAGCCATTATAGAATTTTGCATGGCTCTCAATACCATCTTTAAACTTGTGGTTTCACTTATACCACTTAAATTGATGCACAGTTCGGTCCTCTTTCTTAATTTTCTGTCAGCATTCCAAATGTACATTTCCCATGTGCAATTAAGTCCTGAAAGTCTCCTGTTTTGCACATAGGCCACTGTGCCAGTCTCCACGAGTCCTCTTTCTTCCCTTTCTGTTTTCTCTCATTTTTCCTTGGTTCTCCTTGGCCTAAGCCAAGCACTTAGGAGGTGCCTAACAATTCCTCCCTCCTTAAAGAATTTGGTCCTCCAAATTCTTCACCAACTTAAGGTACAGCTGAGGATACTTGGAGGCAATTTCCTGTTCCACTTCCCAGGTTGCCTCTTCAGGAGTATGATTGCTCCACTGCACCTTAATCATAGAAATCCACCTACTTCTCAACTTCCTGGTATCTCTAGCCAGGAACTGGATTGGCACTTCTTCATATGTGAGATTTGGTGCCACAATCACAGTTGCAGGTGTTTCTATTTGTTTATAGCTCGGAACATACTTTTTGAGCAAGCTCACATGAAACACATTATGTACATTTCCAAGCTCTGGAGGCAAGTCCAGCTGATAAGCCACATTCCCCACCTTGGCTAATATTTGGTATGGTCCCACATACCTAGGTGCTAGTTTCCCCTTCTTTCCAAACCTGATTACTCCCTTCATTGGAGAAACCTTGAGCCATACCCAATCTCCTACCTGGAACTCCAGGTCCCTTCTCCTTTTCAAATTTGCATAGGCTTGCTGCCTATCATTTGCAGTTTTGATCCTAGCCTGGATCAACTTAATCTTCTCAGTAGTTTCCTTAATAATGTCTGGCCCCAATTCCAACTTATCTTCTGGCTGATGCCAGCAATGAGGAGTAACACATCTCCTGCCATATAAGGCCTCATAAGGAGCCATTCCTATCACTGAATGATAGCCATTATTATAGGAAAACTCTACTAGTGGGAGATGCACATCCCATTCACCCTGAAAGTCAATTACACAACACCTCAGCATGTCCTCCAGAGTTTGTATAGTTCTTTCTGTCTGCCCATCTGTCTGAGGATGGTAAGCAGAACTAAACTTGAGTTTAGTACCCAATGCCAGGTGTAGGGATTTCCAGAACCTGGAAACAAATCTAGGGTCCCTATCTGACACTATATCATCTGGTATTCCATGCAATCTTACTATTTCTCTTATATACAGCTGTGCCAGCTTGTCCAAAGAGTCAGTAAGATTCATAGGAAGAAAATGGGCTGCCTTGGTCAGTCTATCAACAATGACCCAAATGGCATTATGTCTTCTTCTGGTTAGTGGCATACCCACTACAAAATCCATAGAGATGGATCCCCATTTCCTCTCAGGTATGGGTAAGCTCTGCAGCTTCCCCCCTGGCTTTTGATGCTCCACCTTTACTTGTTGACAGGTTTCACAACTTGCAACAAGGGTGTTTATATCCTTCCTCAAATATGGCCACCAAAAATGTACTCTGAGTGCATGATACATTTTTGTGGCTCCTGGGTGCATACCCAGCTTACTAGAGTGTGCCTCCTCTAGTATTTGAATTCTTAGGTTGTCCTTTTCAGGCACATACAACCTATTATGGAAATACAACATTCCCTGCTTGAAGGAAAAACCCTGGAATAGTTCTCCCTTACTTTTACCAGAAATCAACTCTAGCTCTTCATCACCAGCTTGAGCTTCCTTAATAAGCTCTTTCCATTCTGGTGTAATAGTGAGTACCTTAAGCTGCTTACTTTCTTCAGCCAACCACTGGTTTGCTAGCTGAGTAACATTCAGGCTTTCGGCCTTATGCTCAGTCTCACCTCCTTTGAGTATTCCAGTATAGTTTCTACTCAAAGCATCTGCCACCACATTGGCCTTCCCAGCTGTGTACTCAATTACACAGTCAAAATCCTTTATGTATTCCAGCCACCTTCTTTGTCTCATATTCAAGTCCTTCTGAGTGAATAGATACCTGAGACTTTTGTGGTCTGTGTACACTTGGAATTTATTACCAAGCAAATAGTGTCTCCACTGCTTCAGAGCAAAGACTATTGCAGCTAGTTCCAGGTCATGCACTGGATATTTCTTCTCATGTGGCCTCAACTGTCTGGACCCAAAAGCAATGGCTTGTTTTTCTTGCATCAAAACACAGCCAAGTCCCACATGAGAGGCATCTGTAAACACCTCATACTCCTTTTCAGGATCAGGCAGGACTAATACAGGAGCTGTTGTCAGCCTCCTTTTAAGCTCTTGAAAGCTTTCCTCACATTGGGGTTCCCAGACAAACTTCTGGTTCTTTCTGGTTAACTGGGTCATAGGAGCTGCTAAGACAGAGAATTTTGGCACAAATCTCCTGTAGTAGCCAGCTAACCCCAGGAAGCTTCTGACTTCCCTTACACACTGAGGCTGCTTCCAATCAAGGATTGATCTTACCTTTTCAGGATCTACAGCCAATCCTTGATCATTTATTATATGACCCAGAAATCCAATTTCCTTGGTCCAAAACTTACATTTACTCAGCTTTCCATACAGCTGGTGTTCTTGGAGTAATCCAAGCACTACTTTAAGGTGTTCCCTATGGGTTTCCTCATCCTTGGAATATACCAAGATATCATCAATGAACACCACTACAAAGTGGTCCAGGTGTGCCCTGAACACTCTCTGCATCAAATCCATAAAGAATGCAGGTGCATTAGTGAGTCCAAATGACATCACTGTATATTCAAAATGACCATACCTAGTCCTGAAAGCAGTCTTAGGTATGTCCTCCTCCTTCACCCTTAGCTGGAAATATCCAGACCTCAGATCAATTTTAGAGAACACTCTTGCTCCTTTTAGTTGATCAAACAAATCTTCTATTCTTGGCAGAGGATACTTATTCTTTATGGTCAATGCATTCAGCTTCCTGTAGTCAATACATAATCTGAGGGTCCCGTCCTTCTTTTTCACAAATAGCACGGGTGCTCCCCAAGGGGATACGCTGGGTCTTATGAACCCTTTCTCCAGCAGTTCATCTAACTGCTTCCTGAGTTCTACCATCTCAGGCACTGCCATTCTGTATGGAGCTGTAGACACTGGTGCTGCTCCTGGCACCAGCCTAATTTCAAACTCCACCTCCCTTAAGGGTGGTAAGCCAGGCAAGTCTGTAGGAAAGACTCCTGGGAAATCCTGAACCACAGGTATCTCCCTGAGTTCATCAGATGTTTCCTGGTTATTCAGTACCAGGCAGTCTTGCTCAATTTCTGGAGTTATCATCTCCAGCACTCTTATATGGCAGTCCATAGCCAAATCCAAAGGCTTCTCCAACTCAAACTCTGTTCCGCCAGGCAGTAATAATTTCCTGGCTTGGCAATCAATAATGACTTGGTTTTCTTCCAACCAATTCATACCCAATATCACATCATACCCGTGGGTCTCCAATACTATGAGGTTTGTCCTCAGTTTCAGCTTGCCTATCTGTATCTCACAGTTTTCTACCAGGTAATAGGCAAACAAAATTTCATTGCCAGCTGTTCTTACCAAGTACATGTTGTCCATATACTTTACCTCTAAATTCATGGCTGTCACCAAGCTGGTAGCTATTATAGATAATGAAGCCCCAGTATCAAATAAAACAGATACTAATTGACCATTGAGATAAAGTTTACCTTTCAACGCCTTCCTTCTAGTCCTTTGCTGACTAGTCTCCCTCTCAGCTTCCTCGGTCTCAGGTGGCTCCTGTCCTCTCCTGGCAGGCTCCAGCTGAAACACGCTCCCTGGAAATGTACCAGGCCTCCTTTGCTCCTGAGGAGCTCTGGTTGCTGGCCTCCCACCTTGGGCTGGCCCCTGAGTCCTCAGTTGGGGCATAGGCAACTGTCCCCTAGGTCCCCTGGGATTAAAAGTTCCCAGCAATTTCTTATTGCCTTCACCCCTTTTTGGGCAATCTCTCACCCAGTGGTCTGGGGCACCACATCTATGACACCCTGTGGAAGCCTTAAAGCATGGCTTATTGCCATGGAAACTTCCCACAAGTGTTGCATTGAGGACCATATGGTGGTGATTGTGGTCCTCTATTTCTCCTGTTCTCCTTTCTGCTTCCACTGGTTCCACTTCTTCCTGGTTCTGGGCTTGGCCTCTAGCCAAGGATTGCATTCCCAGCACTAGTTGAGCCACTGTGGCATGTAGTGACTCCATCATCACTTCCATTCTTTCTTGTCTGTCTCTGCTTGGCCCAGGTATTTGGTACCTGGCAGTGGGGTCTTCAGCCCCAATATGACCCATTTCTCCTGCCTGGGTCTCAGGCACATCATCCTGCAATCCCTCTTCATGATGGGCTGCAGTTTCTTCATCTTGTCTCAGGGAACTTCTATCCCTGCCTCTTGTTCTCATCCTGCACTTTCAATTGCAGATATTCACAAATATCCAAAATAACACAAGTCTTATTTGAGTTAGCCCTAAAGGGAACACTGTCTAGGCTTAGCTCTGATTGCACTAACAAAGCAGGCTCTGATACCAAACAAAGCCTGTCACACCTCACACAGGCCCTGGCCTGTGAGTCCCAAACTTATCTCACAAGCCCAACTAAGGACTGGGCATCTAGCCCTTAGCCTAACCAACATGATTCACTTTAAGTCTTATTTTCTTAAGGTAAAGGGCCTGGGAGGTGGCCCAGGTGGCTTTTAAACCAAACTAGTAATTACTTGCAGCGTAAGTAAGGCCCAAACCACTTTTACTTGCATTACAAGCAAGGCAACAAAAATGCAGCTTTCAGTGCATACTTGGTGTGCAATCAAGTGTGCTATCTATATGGCAACCAAGAAGCCCACAGAGTTGGTTTAGGATTTGAAAACCACAAGATATAATGCATGAAGCTCTCGGCCAAGCAAACATACATACATAGGTGCACTTCAAATTTGCAAGGTCAAGGCCAACCATATCACTTAAGTGCCAAACTTTGGCCCATAATACTCATAACACCAAACCATACACATAAACATCCATAGTCATACATAACTTGGCATACAATATCCTCCAAAATATTAGCAACATCTAGGTATCCGAGACTACAATATACACAACCAAAAGTGTAGTCTACCTAGCAAATAACATGGCTAAAATGCCAAGCACCCATAAGTTGTTCATGCCAAGTTAAGTACAAACCGAGACCCCAAATCCTAATGCTCAAACATCACCTTAAGGATCCCATACAAGAGCACACACTGCAGCACCAAACCCACGGCCATGTTCATGGTCATAAAGGTGAAAAGCAAAACCAGAGCTAAAGTCCAAATATCCATGCTCTCCTAGACAGTTCCCACTCTACAGCCTGCAAGCTTAAACCATAAGTCTCGGCCAACTCACAATAAAACTTGCATAAAATGCTAAAGTGTCAAGCCAAGCACACATTGGCACATACCTTAGCAACAAAGCAATTAAACACTAAGTGCACACACAAGGCAGCTTAGCACTACTCAGGCTGAATATCCTTGCCTGAAAAATAAATGGAGAATGGGCAGTGAGATTAACTCAGTAGGATTCACTTATATATATAAACCCAACTCTTAAAAGAGTTTATTTAGTTAAGCCGAGTAAACACTCAAGGCTTAACCTCCAATTGATTAGCTCAACCTGCAAAACAAACACAAAGACAAGAAAAGCAAGTATAGCCATATACAATTAACCATAATGGGGGTTAGCATGCACAAGAAATCACCAAAGCACACAAGTACTCACAGACACTTCTCCAAGTTGCTCTCGGCCATATAAGCCATACATGTACCCGTGTGCAATCCTTGCACATAACCTTACCAATATCATTCCATATGGAGCTCCCAAAATGCCAACCAAATAGGCCACATTCACTTGCATTTTTAGTACATGTACATAGTCAATTAGCTAATCAACATTGCAACCAACATATAACCAATAAGCCCATCAAGCAACTAAGATCACATGGCAGATTTTTAACCATCACTTAGCCGCCTTAACACTTGAACCATGGCAAACATTACCAAGCGTACTCAAGTGTAGTGAACCCTACCTCAAGCTCTCGGTCTCCAATAGAACTTCAAGTGTCCAAGTGCCCTTCAACCACAATGCCTACCATAATAAGGCATAACCATTAACAACATAATCCATGGACCAAATACCATGTTTTCAATGAAGGACACTATTAACCAACACTTGGAAGCTCTCGGCCATATAAGCCAAAATACCAAAACATAATCTGCCCATTAATCCCATATACTATAATTCACCATAAACACCAATGAACACTATCCATGGCATACATGCCAAGTAAACAAGTGAAATATACCATTTCACTTCAATCCAAGCTTTCGGCCATAACACATATTTTCACATAGCTGCATTTTTTTCAATATACCAATTCACTAAATGGATACCCAAACAACTAGTGAACTCACTCATGGCACAATTACCATGCACATAAGCTAAATTCCAAGTAAACACCCAATTTCTTCCTCTCGGCCATAGTACCCATTTCACATACTCATGTTCCTCATTCATTTCATTCCTTTATACACACACCAATGCATCATTAGGCATGGTTCATGGCGTCAATGCCATGTAAACAACAATTGATCATGAGTTACCTCCAATCTCACTTTCGGCCAAAGCACAACTTGCACACACTTGGTGTTCTTCGTCCAACCAACCTATCACAAGGTTAAACACTCATCAATAAGCATCACACATGGATTAATTTCCATGAATTCCAAGAAGAACACCAAGAACACACATCCAAGACTTTCGGCCATACTAGGTTTCTCACCAAGCATTTCAATGCTTAATTTTTCCCAAGCTCAACAACGAAATGAGCATCCAATATCCTTGTTCATGGAAGAAATTACCATGGATTCAAGGAAATCAAGGTTACCTCAAGAACCCTAGCTCAATTGGCTCGGCCTTCACCAATTCTTCATGAACAAAGCTTGATTCCAAGCAAGCGCAAGGCAAATCCCTCTTTCCAAGCTTGAATCCACCCAAAAGCTCAAGAACTTTGGATTTAGAAGCAAGATTGTGAAGGAACTCTCTCTAGGTGCTCTCGGTTTCACAAGCACAAAGGAAGCCCGAAATGAACAAGTCTTAGCTTGTTTCGGCCGAGTACATTGCTTTTAGTTAGCCAAAATGCTAACTTGGCTTCCATTTTCTTGCATGGCTCATTAAAGCCCTTAAGTCCACTTATGCACAAGGCCGCCACTCCATTTTGTATGTACATGGACACTTAAGTCCACACATGGCTCAAATTGCCAAGCTAGTAAACAACACAAGTACCCATGTGTCATAAACTCACATGCATAACCGGCCATATAACCAACAATAGGACTAGTTAGTTTAACTAGTAACTAGTGAATAGTACACTAGTGGTAGACAAGAATTTGACTAGTAATCATTGTTGTCTCCCACAAATGGTCTAGTTTTGCACTAGCCATTATAGAATTTTGCATGGCCAACAATGCCATCTTTAAACTTGTGGTTTCACTTATACCACTTAAATTGATGCACAGTTCGGTCCTCTTTCTTAATTTTCTGTCAGCATTCCAAATGTACATTTCCCATGTGCAATTAAGTCCTGAAAGTCTCCTGTTTTGCACATAGGCCACTGTGCCAGTCTCCACGAGTCCTCTTTCTTCCCTTTCTGTTTTCTCTCATTTTTCCTTGGTTCTCCTTGGCCTAAGCTAAGCACTTAGGAGGTGCCTAACATGTACACCCCTTTTCGTACTTCGGCAAGGATCAGATAGGGACCTTCCCAGTTCACATGAAATACCCCGTAGGATGGCCTACGAGGTGCAAATTCAGCCTTTTGGAGAACGAGGTCTCCTTTTTTTATTCCTTTTGGCCTGGCACGCAAGTTTATAGCCGTGGCCACTCTCTGCTGAAAAGCTTTTCTTCTCAGCTCCGCTATTTCTCTGTGTTCACCGATGAGGTCGAGCTTGGTTCTTAGGCCGAGGTCATTTCTACTTTCATCAAAAACTTGTACTCGGATTGATGGTTGCACTACCTCAACTTGGATGATGGCCTCTGTGCTGAAAATGAGTGAAAAGGGCGTTTCCCATGTTGCTCTTCGGGGTGTTGTTCGGTAGCTCCACAGTACACTTTGGAGCTCTCCTGGCCATTTCCCTTTTGCTTCCCCCAGCCTCTTTTTCAGACCATCTTTTATGGTCCTGTTGGATACTTCTACCTGCCCATTGCTTTGGGGGTGAGCTACTGGGGCGAAGTGCATTTTTGTTCCGAGGTCACTGATAAATTCCTAGAACCCTTTGTCTATAAACTGGGATCCATTATCAGCTACTAGTACCCTTGGTATGCCAAATCTGCATACGATGTTCTTCCATACGAACTTCTGCACTTCTTTTGCCGAGATAGTAGCCAACGGTTCCGCCTCGACCCATTTGGAGAAATAGTCTACTGCTACTACACAAAATTTCACGCCTCCAGGCGCTATTGGGAGTGGTCCTATGAGGTCTATTCCCCAGACTGCGAAGGGCCAGGGGTAGTCAGCCGAAGTCACCATTTCCGGGGGTGTCCTCTGGATATTTGCGTGTTTTTGGCAGTTACCACATTTTCAGACGAACTGCCTAGCATCCTTTCTCAGGGTAGGCCAAAAGTATCCTTGGCGTAGTATTACTGCCACCAAGGCGTCGGTTCCAATGTGTGAACCACAAGCGCCTTCGTGGACTTCTTCGAGGATCATTTCAGTATCCTCTTCGCCGACACACCTATGTAAAGGATTTTCATATCCCTGCCGATACAATTCTTCGCCTATTAGGAAGAATTCCCCGAATCATCTTCGCACTTTCGCTGCCTCGATGGGGTCTTCGGGGAGCGCGTTGTTCGCAAGATACCTTTTTATCGGGTCTTTCCAGCCCTTTTTTGAAGTTACTATGCTCAGTACTTCAATGCTCGGGCGGCTTAGTACCTCGGTGTATGTTTTTGACTTCGACAAGCAGTCTGCTTCGGCGTTATCCCGTCGAGGTACGTTTTCGATCCGTATGGTGTCGAACTCTCGAATGAGCTTTGTCACCAGTTCGTGATATTTTGCCAAGATTGGGTCATTCGCCCCATAGTCTCCTGCCGTTTGCCGAACTACTAGCTGGGAATCGCTGTGGGCTTTTAGATTTCACATGCCAATTCTTCTGGCTAGGCGCAATCCTGCTATGAGGGCTTCATATTCAGCCACATTGTTGGTGACGTTAAAGCTGAACTTAATAGCCTTCATTACTTCAAGGCCTTCGGGACCTCTGATAATTACCCCAGCTCCCTGGTGTTCGGACCCCGAGGCTCCGTCGACGTACAAAGTCCACTCTGGCTCACCTTCGCTTGGATCTGGATGGCTATCTTCGATGGTGGGTACTTCGGCAATGAAGTCTGCCAGAGCTTGAGCTTTTATGGCCTTTCGAGGTTCATAAGTGATGTCGTGTTCGCCAAGCTCTATGCACCATTTGGAAAGCCTTCCCGAATGATCAACTTTTCTCATGACATCGCGCAGAGGTAGACTGCTTCGGACGATGATAGGGTGAGCCTGAAAATATGGTCGCAGCCTTCTTCCTGCTAGCACCAAGGCATATATAGCTTTTTGCAACAGAGGGTACCTGACTTCGGCGCCATGCAGGGACTTGCTTACGTAGTAGACTGGCCATTGCTTCGCCCCCTCTTCTTTCACAAGGACCGAGCTTACGGCTTTTTCTGTGATGGCGAGGTATAACACGAGGGGCTCTCCCTCGCGAGGTTGCCGCAAAGTGGGCAGACCGGCTAAGTAGATTTTGAGTTCCTCCCAGGCTTTTTGGCAGTCTTCACCCCAAGGATGGTCATTACTC
>SMDT01002276.1:0-44376 GCA_005392925.1 Aquilaria sinensis | reverse complement strand
AAAAGGCGCACTGCCACACTGACGCCATCAAAATCACATCATGGCCCGTCTCAGCACACGGCTCAAGGCAACCTGCTACCAGCTATCTGTCTCCTACGCCCAGAAATTCAGGAACATCCGACCGAACACGTGTCGCGATCTGAACGGGCTAGGCACTCCTATAAATACCAGGAATTAATACTTGGCAGGAGGCTGGTTGGCAAAAACACTGCTCCCACACTCTGAGAAAATTACCAAGCGAGACTCCTCAGCCCTTTGTGCTATTTTCTCTGCCTTTCTCTCAGCCAACCACTGACTTGGGCGTCGGAGGCTCCCCCCCGGAAAAACACTCCGGGGGCCTCCTAACCCTTTGTTTTTGAGCTTTCAGGCACTCTCCTTTGGGCGATCCAATCCACCAGGTGTTCTTCCTCCCAGAAGTCTCTCCTCCAGTCATCATGACTCTGAACGATGAGGCCCCTGGCCATCAAGTACCCTTTTGACGTCCTAGTTTCCTATCCTTGCCATGACAAGGAGTGGGTCATCGTGGGGGAACTTTATTGTAGACTCGTCTCTACACATGAGTCTGCTTGGTGAGTTCCAGTACTCCATTACGGAGATTTCCCTTATCTTTCTCTTTCTCTCAGCCGAGGGTATCCCGGTAGTGATGGTTTGGATAACCCCCGCTGATGGTGGCAGATTCTTTCGAGGACTTCAGTCCCGACGTCTGTCCGAATCATACTCTTCATCGTCCCCCCTCCTTTGCTCTTCCTTCCTTCCTTTTGGCGAAGGCATCCGCAAGTACCGGCGAAGTTGACCCTGCTTGATCAGGGACTTGATATATTTCCTTAATTGAAAACAATCCTCGGTGTGATGGCCGTGGTCTCGGTGGAACTGACAGAATTTCTCCATGTTCTTTCTGTTTTCCGAGGTCATGGCCTTTGGCCTTGGAACTGTGGTCCCTTGCCTTTTCTAGCGCCATGAGGATGCTAGCTTTTGTGGTGTTCAAGGGAGTAAACGTCATTGGCCTTTTCCCCCTTTGTTTTTGGGGCCTTTCCCCATCATTCTGATGTCGAGGCTGATGACCGGGCCCTTCAGGGCGTGGATGCTCCCATTTTGGTCCTCCCATTATAAGCTCCTCGGCCGCCATATGCTATTCGGCCCTTCTATAGAACTCCCCAAGAGTTTCTGGGGGTTCTTTGGAAAACTCATAGAAAAGTTGGGAGTCCCTCCAAAGTCCTCTAATCATCACGAGGATTCGAATTTCTGGCAAAAAATTAGGTACGCTCAGCGTCTCTCGGTTGAACCTTTCAACATAGTCGCGAATGGTCTCCCCACCTCGCTGGGCTATGTCAAACATTTGCACTAGCATTTTGGCAGTTGGCCTACTGCCAATTAACTGCTGGGTGAAGGCAGTGCATAGCTACCAAAAACTTAGCAAGCTTCCGTGGGACAGAGAGTTATACCATGCCGTTGCTGGACCGGAGAATGTTACCTCAAAACACTTACAGAGAGTTGCGTCATCTGCGCCATGGTGTACCATGCTTCGCTTATATTTCGTTAGGTGCACCTGGGGGTCACTACGCCTGTCGTAAGTTTCTAGGCGTGGCACCCTGAAATCACTGGGCATGGGCGTCTCCACCACCTCGCGCACGAAGGGTGATTCTTCTCCAGTTTAAGAGTCAGACAGCCTGGACTAGACTGGTTTTCGGGAGATCTGCCTCTTAACCTTCTCCAGTCTTCCCAAGATTTTCTCCATAAGGATAGCTGTGTTAACTTCTCCTTGCTAACTGGTGTTCGCCGGTAATGGAAAATTTCTTCTCCTCCTCGGAGAATAACTGTTAGTGTTGTGCCCAAAAGCCAATCATGAGATGATTGTATTTTTGCACATTGAGTCATGATATTTTATTAAGGCATTAATCCAGCAATTATGTCGTTGTTTTGTTTCTGCGTAACGTAATAAACATAATTGTAACCCTAGAATAATGATATTCTTAAACGTCCCTGGTCTAGTATTATTGTTGAGCGGGTTGCAATAATACATAACGACTAGCATATGTGGAGACTAATATTGTCACACCTCACACAGGCCCTGGCCCATCACTATAGAGGTTTAACTCTTAAACCTTAAGTTTAACTCCCAAATTTCAAACTCATGTTAAAACTCCCAACTTGAGTTTAACCTGTTAACTGGAGTTTAATTCCAGTCTCTTAGATTCGGCCAATTTAGGTAACTTAACTTTAAGTCTTATTTTCTTAAATTGAAAAGCCTGGGAGGTGGCCCAGGTGGCTTTAATAAAGACTCATTAAATTACTTGCAGCAAGGGCAAGGCCCAAACCCTTAACTTGCTCCACAAGCAAGGGTTCAATTAATATCTTGGACAACAAGCAAGGCAACACTTAATGCAATTTAAGTGCATATTTGGTGTGCAATCAAGTGTACTATCTATATGGCAACCAAGAAGCCCACAAGATTTGGTTTAGATTTTGAAAACCATATACAAAATGTGCATGATGTTCTCGGCCAGTTAAGGTACACATAATTATGCACAACATTTTCATGAAGCAAGGCCCATACTATTCACATAAGGGTGCCAAACCTTGGCCCATAATATCCAGCAAACATAAGCAAGCATAATGCCATCCATAAGTCCATACATAACTTGGCATACAAAACCATGAAACCATCATAAGTCTAGGTATTAAAGACTACACATATTAACACAAAAAGGGTAGTCTACCTAGCAACCATAACATGGCTACACATGCCATGAATCCATAAGTGTTCATGCCAAGTTATTACATGCCGAGACCATCCTAATGGTCAAACATGACCTTAAGTATCCCATACAAGAGTACACACTGCAACACCAACCCAATGGCCTGATTCATGGTCATGAAGGAAAACACTATGATCAGAGCTAAAGTCCAGGTATCCATAATGCTCTCCTAGACAAGTCTCCCACACTACAGCCTGCAAACTTAAACCATAAGTCTCGGCCAACAAGAAATAAGACTTGTAATGAAATCAAAAGTGCTAAGCCAAGCACACATTGGCACATACCTTGGAAAATAAGCAAAATAGTACACTAAACACACACACAAAGCAAGCTTAGCACTACTCAGGCCGAATGTCCTTGCCTGAAAAATAAAGGATGGGCAGTGAGTAAAACTCAGTAGGATTCACTTAAATATATACAACTCATTAAGAGTCTATTTAGTTAAGCTGAGTATTCACTCAAAGCTTAACCTCCCATTAGTTAGCTCAACCTGCAAAACAAACACAAAGACAAGAAAACCAAGCATATACATATACAAAATAGATAACCATGGCAATTAATTCATAAGTGGGGTTAGCATGCACAAGGAAAGCACCAAAGCACACAAGTACACACACACACTCCACATTGTTGCTCTCGGCCATATAAGCCATACATGTACCCATGTGCATTTTTGCACACAAACCTTACCAATACACTCATTTCCATTTGGAGCTCCCAAAATGCCAAGCAAATAGGCCACATTTACTTGCATTTCTAGTACATGTACCATAGTTAATTAGCTAATCAACAAAACAACCAAGTATAATCATTAAGCCCATCAAGCAACTAAGGTCATTTGGCAAATTTTAACCATCACTTAGCCACTCTAAACACTTGAACCATGGTAATTACCAAGCAACATCAAGTGTTAGTGAACCCTACCTCAATAGCTCTCGGTCCTACAACCAAGCTTCAAGTATCCAAGTGTTCTTCAATCACAATGCCTACCATAACAATCACATAGGCATCAACAACACAAACTCATGGATTAACTACCATGATTCACATGAAGAACACTAAGATACACACACTTTAAGCTCTCGGCCAAAAAGCCCAATTTCATATATTAATGTGCTACCCATCAACCTAACATACCACATGATCATTAAACCTAATCATCAATGAACATCATCTCATGGCACAATTACCAATTAACCAAGTGAAATGCACCATTTCACTCTAATCCAAGCTCTCGGCCAAAATGCCCATTTTCACATACACAATGTTCTTTATCAACCAACTTCATCATATACACATCAAATCACCAATAAACTAATGTTCATGGCATCATTACCATGTAATCCAAGCAATGGGCACTAAATTATGCCACTTCAAGCTCTCGGCCTTAAAGCCCAAACTTCACATACTAATGTTCTTCATCATTCTAAACCAACATATGACTCACCAAGTCATCATTAATCATTACTCATGGCATCAATGCCATGTAAACACAAGAAGAACATGATTTACCTCAAAGATGAACCTTTCGGCCAAACTCAAATTTGCTCAACTTGATGTCCTTCACTCAAACTTGCCTAGCACAAGAACAAATAGGCAACAACAATACTTAGTCATGGATTAATTTCCATGGAAATGAAGAAGAACACCAAGTTTATTCACCCAACACATTCGGCCAACAATCCACTTCCAAACCGAGACATTTCTTGTTCATTAAGCTTAATATAACTTCAATTGAGCACTTAGGTTCCTTGTACATGGAAGAACTACCATGAGTTCAAGGAAATTAACGAGGTTACCTCAAGAACCCTAGCTCAAATAGGTTCAGCTCTTCTTGATTCTTCAAATCCAAGCTTGAAATTGAAGTAGTCTTGCACCGAAATCAAGCTCCCAAGCTTGAATCCATCAAGTGTCTTCAAGATTCTTGGATTCAAGATCAATTTGTGAAGGAACTCTCAAGAATGCACTCGGCCAAAGAAGAACAAAGGGAGCCCGAAATGTGCTAAGTGAATGGCCTTCACTAACTCGGCCAAAATGGTTTGGGTTTTAGTTAGCTAATTGCTAACTTTGGCTTCCATAATTTTGCATGAGACATTGTAGCCCTTAGCTCCTCATGTGCTCAATGCCGCCACTAAAACCTTGATTCCAATGACACTTTAGTCCATACATGGCCCATAATGCGAAGCAAGTAAACAACACAAGTACCAAGGTGTCATAGGTACCCATGCATAACCGGCCATGTAACTAGACAAATAACTAGTTAGTTTAACTAGTAACTAGTGAATAGTACACTAGTGGTAGACAAGATTTGATTAGTAATCATTGTTGTCTCCCACAATTTGGCTTAGTACACTACTAGTCCACATAACTTTTGCATGGCCGAAACTTCCAATTCCAAGTTTGTAGTTTTAATTGTAGCACTCAATCAAGTGTGCTATTTGATCCCCTTTCTCTGTTTTCTGTCTGTTTTTCCATAGTTTCTTTTTCATGTGAAATTTGGCCCTGAAAGTCTCCAGCTTTACACATAGGTCACTGCACTAGTTTCCATAGTTCCTCTTACTCTCCCCTTTCTGTTTTCTCTCATTTTCCTTGGTTCTCCTTGGCCTAAGCCAAGCACTTAGGAGGTGCCTCACAATTCCTCCCTCCTTAAAGAATTTGGTCCTCCAAATTCTTCACTAACTTAAGGTACAGTTGAGGGTATTTAGTGGCAATCTCCTGTTCCACTTCCCAGGTTGCCTTCCTCAGGAGTGTGATTACTCCACTGCAACTTAATCATAGAAATCCACCTACTTCTTAACTTCCTGGTATCTCTGGCCAGGAACTGGATTGGCACTTCTTCATAAGTGAGATTGGGTGCCACAATCACAGTGGTAGGTGTTTCTATCTGCTTGTAACCTGGAACATACTTTTTGAGCAAACTCACATGGAACACATTGTGTATGTTTCCAAGTTCTGGAGGCAAGTCCAGCTGATATGCCACATTTCCCACTTTGGCCAGTATTTTGTATGGCCCCACATACCTAGGTGCCAGTTTCCCCTTTTTCCCAAATCTGATTACTCCTTTCATTGGAAAAACTTTGAGCCACACCCAATCTCCTTCCTGGAACTCCAGGTCCCTTCTCCTTTTCAGGTTTGCATAGGCTTGCTGCCTATCATTTGCAGTCTTGATCCTAGCCTGGATCAACTTAATTTTCTCAGTGGTTTCCTTAATAATGTCTGGCCCTAATTCCAACTTGTCTTCTGGCTGATGCCAGCAGTGAGGAGTAACACATCTCCTGCCATATAAGGCCTCATAAGGAGCCATTCCTATCACTGAATGATAGCCATTATTATAGGAAAACTCTACCAATGGGAGATGTACATCCCATTCACCCTGGAAGTCAATTACACAACACCTCAACATATCTTCCAGAGTTTGTATAGTTCTCTCTGTCTGTCCATCTGTCTGAGGATGGTAAGCAGAGCTAAACTTAAGTTTAGTACCCAGTGCCAGGTGCAGGGATTTCCAAAACCTAGAGACAAATCTAGGATCCCTATCTGACACTATATCATCAGGTATTCCATGTAATCTTACTATCTCTCTTATGTAGAGTTGTGCCAACTTATCCAAAGAATCAGTAAGATTCATAGGAAGAAAATGGGCTGCCTTGGTCAGTCTATCCACAATGACCCAAATGGCATTATGCCTTCTCCTTGTTAGTGGCATACCCACTACAAAATCCATAGAGATGGATCCCCATTTCCTCTCAGGTATGGGTAAGCTTTGTAGCTTTCCCCCTGGTTTCTGGTGCACCACTTTCACTTGTTGGCAGGTTTCACAACTAGCCACAAGTGTATTTATATCCTTCTTCAAATATGGCCACCAAAAATATGCTCTGAGGGCATGATACATCTTTGTGGCTCTTGGGTGCATACCCAGCTTACTAGAATGAGCTTCCTCTAGTATTTGAACCCTTAGGTTGTCCTTTTCAGGTACATACAACCTATTTTGGTAATACAACATTCCCTGCTTGAAGGAAAAACCTTGGAATAGTTCTCCCTTACTTTTGCCAGAAATCAACTCTAGCTCTTCATCACCAGCTTGAGCTTCCTTAATAAGCTCTTTCCACTCTGGTGTAATAGTGAGTACTTTTACTGCTCACTTTCTTTAGCCAACCATTGGCTTGCTAGCTGAGTAATACTCAGGCTTTCTGCCTTATGCTCAATTTCACCACCTTTGAGTATTCCAGTATAGTTTCTACTCAAGGCATCTGCCACCACATTGGCCTTTCCAGCTGTGTATTCAATTACACAGTCAAAATCTTTTAGGTATTCCAACCACCTTCTTTGTCTCATATTCAAATCCTTTTGTGTGAAAAGGTACTTGAGACTTTTGTGGTCCGTAAACACTTGGAATTTATTACCAAGAAGATAATGTCTCCACTGCTTAAGGGCAAAAACCACTGCTGCCAGTTCTAGGTCATGCACTGGATATTTCTTTTCATGTGGTCTCAACTGTCTAGACCCAAAAGCAATGGCTTGCTTTTCTTGCATTAAAACACAACCTAGTCCTACATGAGAGGCATCTGTAAATACCTCATATTCCTTTTCAGGATCAGGCAGGACCAGTACAGGAGCTGTTGTCAGCCTCCTTTTTAGCTCTTGAAAGCTTTCTTCACACTTAGGCTCCCAGACAAATTTCTGGTTCTTTCTAGTTAACTGAGTCATAGGAGCTGCTAGTACAGAAAACTTTGGCACAAATCTTCTGCAGTAGCCAGCTAACCCCAGAAAGCTTCTGACTTCCCTTACACACTGGGGTTGCTTCCAATCAAGGATTGATCTTACCTTTTCAGGATCTACAGCCAATCCTTGATCATTTATCACATGACCCAGAAACCCAATTTCCTTTGTCCAAAATTTACACTTACTTAGTGATGCCAGGGGCTTCATCGTTGGTAGTCATGGTGACTGACGGAGGGACTCCCGAAGAGGAAGAACGCCTGGTGGCCGGTTTGTCCAAGGGAGAGTGCCTGAGATGTTCAGAAAAAGTGGGTTAGGAGGTCCCCGGAGCGATTTTCTGGGGAGGAGCCTCCGACGCCCAAGTCAGTGGTGCTGAGAGAAGGCGGAGGAAATAGCACTGAGGGGTTCAGTGAACTCGCCTGGTCGTATTTTCTCAGAGTGAGGAGTCAAGATATTTGCCAGCCAGCCAGCCGTTTGCCAGGGTGTATTCCCTGGTATTTATAGAGGTGTCCAGCCCGTTCAGATCGTGACACGTGTTCGGTCGGATGTTCTCTGAATGTCTGGGCGTAGAGGACAAGTAGCTGGTGGCAGGCTTCCTTGAACCCTGAGCCGAGACGGGCCATGATGTGACTTTGATGGCGTCAGCGTGTCAGAGCGCCGTTTGAGGCGACTTGTGACGTTTGTGGGCAACATGTCAGAGGCTTCCTTAAATGCTCCTGCCGTACTCCCAAGGTTCCTGGGTGAGGTGGTCCTCTAGTACGGACCGTGCCACTTCGGGAAACATGCCCCCAGTTTGGAGGTTCCCAGATTCAGGGAGTTCCGCCTTCGGGAAGATCATGTTCGGCCCGCACTAGCTGGTGCCACTTTTCCGAAGGCGGTCTGTTTACTACCTCGGGGGGGCTAATAGTATCCTCAAGTTCCCTAGCGTGCCGAGCTCGAGCTCTTCGGCTTTTCTCCGAGGTGTGTGATCCCACCTTTTTCCATGTAGCGCCAGATCTCCTGGCCATTCTGGTGGCAGGGAGTTCGGCAAGGTGGAGGCGATAGTCCTTCGGCTATCACTCAGCTTTCCATAAAGATGATGTTCTTGGAGTAATCCAAGCATTAATTTAAGGTGTTCTTTATGAGTTTCCTCATCCTTGGAATATACCAAGATATCATCAATGAACACCACCACAAAGTGGTCCAGGTGTGCCCTGAACACCCTCTGCATCAAGTCCATAAAGAATGCAGGTGCATTAGTGAGCCCAAATGGCATCACTGTATATTCAAAATGACCATACCTAGTCCTGAAAGCAGTCTTAGGTATGTCCTCCTCCTTTACCCTTAGCTGGAAATATCCAGACCTTAGATCAATTTTGGAGAACACTCTTGCTCCTTTTAATTGATCAAACAAATCCTCTATCCTTGGAAGAGGATACTTATTCTTTATGGTCAATGCATTCAACTTTCTGTAATCTATACAGAGTCTAAGGGTTCCATCCTTCTTTTTCACAAATAACACAGGTGCTCCACAGGGAGACACACTGGGTCTAATGAACCCTTTTTCCAGTAATTCATCCAACTGTTTCTTGAGTTCTACCATTTCAGGCACTGCCATTCTATAAGGAGCAGTAGATACTGGTGCTGCTCCTGGTACCAGCTTAATTTCAAATTCCACCTCCCTTAAGGGTGGCAATCCAGGTAAGTCTGTAGGAAAGGCCCTTGGGAAATCTTGAACTATGGGTATTTTCCTAAGTTCATTAGATATTTCCTGGTCATTCAGTACCAGGCAATCCTGCTCACCTTCTAGAGTTGTTATCTCCAGCACTTTTATGTGGCAGTCCATAGCCAACTCTAAGGGCTTACTCAAATCATATACTGTCCCACCAGGCAATAATAATTGTCTGGCCTGACAATCAATAATGACTCGATTCTCTTCTAACCAGTTCATGCCCAAAATCACATCATAGCCATGTGTCTCCAAAACTATGAGGTTAGTTCTCAGTTTCAGCTTGCCTATCTGTATTTCATAGTTTTCTACCATGTAGTAGGCAAACAAAATTTCATTGCCAGCTGTTCTTACCAAGTACATGTTGTCCATATACTTTACTTCCAGATTCATGGCCTTAACCAAGCTTGTAGCTATTATAGACAATGAAGCTCCAGTATCAAATAGAACAGATACTAATTGGTCATTAAGGTAAATTGTACCTTTTAAGGCCCTTCTGCTAGTCTTTTCCTGACTAGTCTCCCTCTCAGCATTCTCAGCCTCTGGTGTTTCTTGTCCTCTCCTGGAAGATTCCAGTTGAAACACCCTTCCTGGAAGAGTACCAGGCCTCCTCTGCTCCTGAGGAACTCTGGTTGCTGGCCTCCCACCTTGGGCTAGCCCCTGAGTCCTCAGCTGGGGCATGGGCAGCTGCCCCTTAGGTCCTCTGGGACTAAAAGTTCCCAGCAATCTCTTGTTGCCTTCACCCCTTTTTGGGCAATCCTTCACCCAGTGGTTTGGGGCACCACATCTATGGCAACCTGTGGAAGCCTTAAAGCATGGCTTGTTGCCATGAAACTTTCCACAAGTGCTGCACTGAGGGCCATACTGCCTTGACTGTGGTCCTCTGTCCTTTCTGTTTTCCTTTCTGCTTCCCCCTGCATCCCTCTCCTCTCTCGGCCTTTTTGATACCTGTCCTTTCTTTGTTCCACTAACACTTCCAGGCCCACTTTTGTATTGTTCCTGGAATTCTTGTTCCAGAGCCAAAGCACTCTGCATGACTGTATAGTAGTCTCTGGCCCCAATTGCTCTGAGGATCTGCCTCAGTTCTGGTCTCAGTCCCCTGATGAACCTTTTAGTTCTCAGCTCCTCTTGCCCTTCATATTGTGGGGCATATCTGATCAAACTATTGAACCTCTGCTCATACTCCAGCACACTGAGGTTCCCCTGCTCCAGTTGGTCAAATTCAACTTGTTTTTGGTCTCTCTGTGCTTCACTAACATATTGCTGCCTAAAGACTGAGAAAATCAGCCCACCTCATAGACCTCCTCCTGTCTGGATGTCTCCTCTGGTTCCTCTCTTGGTAACTCCTCTGTACTGCTCTCCACCAGAGTTCTGCATTCCCCTCTAGCCTGAAAGTGGCTAGCAATACTCTCTGTGTGGAAGTAACCTCCATCCTCTCCAGTATCTTCTCTAACTGATATACCCAGAACTCTGCCTCCTCTGGGTCACATCCTCCTCTGAAGACTGGAGGTTTCAGTGCCAGGAATCCCTCCAACTGGCCCTCCTTTAGTCCTCCTCTACTATGCCTTCTCCTACTCTCTTCTCTGCTACTGGATTTACCCCTGGATGATCTGCTTGACCTGCTTCTGAGTGTGGTTTCCTCAGTAGAGGGTTCAGTCCCTCTGGAGTATATGTATGCATCTCTCTCCTCAATATCTGGGCTGTCATCCTCCTCTTCCTCCTCAATTCTGGGCTCCTGCCTCACCTCTGACCTCATCCTTCTGGCCCTTGGGTGTCTCCTTTCCTCATCTGCCTCTTCCTCCTCTTGGTTTCCTCCAGCTCTGCTGGACTGATCATAACCCACTGGCTCTTTGCCAGGCCTCCTTCTTCTCCTGCCTACTGCTTCTGCTGGTTCCACTTCTTCCTGATTCTGGGCTTGGCCTCTAGCCAAGGATTGCATTCCCAGCACTAACTGAGCCACTGTGGCATGTAGTGACTCCATCATCACTTCCATTCTCTCTTGTCTGTCTCTGCTTGGCCCAGGTGCTTGG
This sequence comes from Aquilaria sinensis, assembly GCA_005392925.1. Taxonomy (NCBI): domain Eukaryota; kingdom Viridiplantae; phylum Streptophyta; class Magnoliopsida; order Malvales; family Thymelaeaceae; genus Aquilaria; species Aquilaria sinensis. The sequence goes on along the minus strand of SMDT01002276.1, from coordinate 33,163 downwards.
TACCTGGCAGTGGGCTCTTCAGCCCCAATATGACCCATTTCTTCTGCCTGGGTCTCAGGCACATTTTCCTGCAATCCCTCTACATGATGGGCTGCAGTTTCTTCTTCCTGTCTCAGGGAACTCTTATCCCTGCCTCTGGTTCTCATCCTGCACTTTCAATTGCAGATATTCACAAATATCCAAAATAATACAAGTCTTATATGAGTTAGCCCTAAAGGAGACTCTGTCTAGGCTAAACTCTGATCATAGTATCAAGCAGGCTCTGATACCAAACAAAGCCTGTCACACCTCACTCAGGCCCTGGCCTATAAGTTTCTAAACCTTAACTCACAAACCCAACTCCAAAATTAAGTTTCTAGCATTCGGCCAAGCAAACAATGGCAACTTTTAAGTCTTATTTTCTTAAGTTGAGAGGCCTGGGAGGTGGCCCAGGTGGCTTTAACAAAGTCCAACAAATTACTTGCAGCAAAGGCAAGGCCCAAAACCACTAACTTGCACAACAAGCAAGGTTTTAATTGATTACTTGCATAACAAGCAAGGCAACACTTAATGCAATTTTAAGTGCATACATGGTGTGCAATCAAGTGTACTATCTATATGACAACCAAGAAGCCCACAATGTTTGGTTTAGATTTTGAAAACCACAAGTTGGTATGTGCATGATGCTCTCGGCCAACTAACATACATATAATTATGCACAACATTTCCATGAAGCAAGGCCCATAACTATTCACATAAAAGTGCCAAACCTTGGCCCATAATATCCAGCATACATAAGCAAGCATAATGCCATCCATAAGTCCATACATAACTTGGCATACAAAACCCACAAAAGCATCACAAGTCTAGGTATCAAAGACTACACATATAAACACAAAAAGGGTAGTCTACCTAGCAACCATAACATGGCTACACATGCCATGAAACCAAAAGTATTTATGCCAAGTTATTACATGCCAAGACCCCTAATGGTCAAACATGACCTTGAGTATGCCATACAAAAGTACACACTGCAACACCAACCCAATAGCCTGATTCATGGTCATGAAGGAAAATACTATGATCAAAGCCACAGTCCAAGTATCCATAGCTCTCCTAGACAAGTCTCCAACTACTGCCTGCAAACTTAACTTATAAGTCTCGGCCAACTATAGGTAAATAAGACTTGTAATGAACCCAAAATGTCAAGCCAAGCACACATTGGCACATACCTTGGGAATTAAGCAAAATTAGTGCAAACACAAGCACAAGCAAGCAAAGCACTACTCAGGCCGAATGTCCTTGCCTTGAAATAAAGGAATGGGCAGTGAGTATAACTCAGTAGGATTCACTTTATATACATATGCAACTCAAATGAGTCTATTTAGTTAAGCTGAGTGTTCACTCAAAGCTTAACCTCCCATTAGTTAGCTCAACCTGCAAAACAAACACAAAGACAAGAAAACCAAGCATATACATATACAAGATAGATAACCATGGCAATTAATCCATAAGTGGGGTTAGCAAGCACAAGGAAACACCAAAGCACACAAGTACACACACACACTCCACATTGTTGCTCTCGGCCATATAAACCATACATGTACCCATGTGCATTTCTTGCACACAAACCTTACCAATATATCATTTCCATTTGGAGCTCCCAAAATGCCAAGCAAATAGGCCACATTTACTTGCATTTCTAGTACATGTACCATAGTTAATTAGCTAATCAACAAAACAACCAAGTATAACTCATTAAGCCCATCAAGCAACTAAGGTCATTTGGCAAATTTTAACCATCACTTAGCCACTCTAAACACTTGAACCATGGTACATTACCAAGCAACATCAAGTGTTAGTGAACCCTACCTCAATAGCTCTCGGTCACAACCAAACTTCAAGTGCCCAAGTGTTCCTCAATCACAATGCCTACCATAACAATACATAGGCATCAACAACACATACTCATGGATTAACTACCATGATTTCATGAAGAACACTAAGATACACACACTTAAGCTCTCGGCCAAAAAGGCCCAATTTCATATACATGTGCTACCCATCATTCTAACACACCACATGATATTCTAATCATCAATGAACATCATCATGGCATTATTACCAATTAACCAAGTGAAATGCACCATTTCACACTAATTCAAGCTCTCGGCCATAATGCCCATTTACACATATCTATGTCCTTTATCAAACCAATTCAACATATAATCACCAAATCATTGATGATTATTGTTTCATGGCATCATTACCATGTATTCAAGTTATGAGCACCAAATCATGCCATTTCAAGCTCTCGGCCATAAAGCCCAACTTCACATACATTTGTTCCTCATCACTCTAAACCAACACATGTTCACCAACTCATCATTTATCAATGACCATGGCATCAATGCCATGTAAACAAATGAGGAACACACATTTACCTCAAAATGCACCTTTCGGCCAAACTTCCTTTTGTTCAACTTGATGTTCCTTGCTCAAATTTGCCTAGCACAAGAACAAATAGGCAACAACAACACTTAGTCATGGATTAATTTCCATGGAAATGAAGAAGAACACCAATTTCATTCATCCAACACATTCGGCCAACAATCCAACTTCCAAACCGAGACATACTTTGCTCATTTAGCTTAACATAACTTCAATTGAGCACTTAAATTCCTTGTACATGGAAGAACTACCATGAATTCAAGGAAACATTGAAGTTACCTCAAGAACCCTAGCTTGATTCCTTCTCGGCCTTCACCTTGAATCTTCAAGAACAACTTGAATTCCAAGTAGTCTAGCACCGAAAACAAACTTTCCAAGCTTGAATTCTTCACCCAAGCTCCACACCTCTCCAATTGAAGCTTGAATCCGAGACTAAGCTTGAGAGAACTCTCAGAACAAGAGCTAAACAAGTTTCGGTCAAGTGAAGGAAATGAGGTCTTGACTAGTTTCGGCCGAATGGACTTGGGTTTTAGTTAGCTACAATGCTAACTTTTGCCTTCCAATAAAATGCATGGTGCAATGTAGCCCTTAACTCCATAAATACTCAAAGCCGCCACTCAAACTTGTGTTAAAATGGACACTCAAGTCTTATCTTGGCTCATAATGCCAAGCACAAAGTAACACAAGTACCAAGGTCACAAAAACTTCCATGCATAACCGGCCATAACTAGACTACAAACTAGTTAGTTTGTTTAGATAACTAGTGAATAGTACACATAGTGGAAGACAAGATTTTGACTAGTAATCATTGTTGTCTCCCAAATTTGGGCTAGTCTTGCACTAGTCACCCATTAAACTTGCATGGCCGAAATGATCAACTTGAAGTTGATAGTTTTAATTGTACCACTCATTTAAGTGTACATTTTGGTCCCCTTTCTCTATTTTCTGCCAGCTTTCCCATAGTACATTTTCTATGTGCAATTAAGTCCTGAAAGTCTATAGTTTTGCACATAAGTCACTATACCAGTCTCCAGAGCTTCTCTTACTTCCGCTTTCTATTTTCTCTCACTTTCCATGGTTTTCCTTGATATTCCTTGGCCTAAGCCAAGCACTTAGGAGGTACCTAACAAATATGAGATATGTAGTCTACATATGGGTACAAGTTGAAGAACTTGTGTACTGGGCCGACCCACCATGAGAACACTACATAGAGTTATTTGGATTATTAGAGTGCATGGGCTAATTATTTGGGTTATGGTTTCACTATAATTTCGTATTAATAATGGGCCCAAGAGTTGAGCCATTATTAAGCCCAAAATTAAATCCTAATTGGATTAGGGCTTTGAAACCCATTAGGCCTGAAAGTTGAGTCTTACTATAAATACAACTTCTAGTGAGAAATTCACAGGTCTCCTTGCCCTAGCCTCCAAAAAGGACAGCCACACTCTTCTCTTGCAATTCCTAGGAGGACGCAAGCTAGCACTGCGAGCGCAAGAGAAACGCATCTGCCGGGACGCGGTGGAAGCGTGGTGATCCCGAAAGGCTCGTGTGGATACCATAGAGAGCTTGAACACGTCAACTGTTCAAGTTTTGTGATTCGACTCTATAGTTGAGTCAGAGATCTCAACCGAAAAATAGGTATGAAAATTTTCGAACAGTCGGTTTACCCCATTTCACTTGGATCCTGGAGGGTTTCGGTTAAATTCCGCTGCGCTGTTTGGCTCCCGAAACCCAACAGTGGTATTAGAGCTACTGGTGAAACCCTAAATCGGGATTGAGTGTTGGATCACATGATGTTATGTGTTCGGTTGCTTTTCGGCCATGATTAATTAGATTGATTCATGATGCATGAAACCGGAACTAGTAATGAACATATGACATATATGAAGAAACGACACTAATTGGTTAATGAGATTAACCCGAAATTGATTGGTATGAGATACCTATATGGATTAGGATTCTTGCAATAGTTGCAAAAACCCTAGCTTTTCGGATTCGGCCTGTTCGGGCACCGAAAGTAAGGTATTTTTGGTGGCTCGAATGGAGGAGTCTCGAGTGCCTACTTGCTCAAAATAGAAGATTTCGGGCTAAGCAATTGTAAGACAATTTTTTGTGCCGGGGGGCGCTGCCCCCCACGCCCCCCGCAAGGGCGGCTCCCCTTGACCCCATCGTCCGCTGACCGGTCAGCGGAACCACCGCCCGCTGACCGGCCAGCGGGACCGCCGTATGCGAAGCGCCACATAAATAAAAACTGGTTAATCAACACACGAAAATTGGCATGCATCTTTGTTGAATGAGATTTGACATGATATGCTGATTGGTGTTTGAAGCATGGTGCATGGTTATAGCCCTTGATTGGTTGTACTTGTAAATACGGCCTGCAAGTCGTGCCTTCTCTTGTTACTCTCATTGTACATTCTCTTCTCACCTTACTCCCCTCGAATGTAACTCGAGGTTTCTATTATTGATGTAATGGTACATTATGGGATCATCCAAGGTGGTATGTCCAAGGATCATCCAAGGTGGTATGTCCAAGGAGGTGACAACAAAAGGGCAACCAAGAAAGGAAGAGAAGGAGCTTGTGAAGACCCTTTTCTTTTCTTAGGCTTTTATGATATTCTCATTGGCTTGAGAATATCGCATAGTTTGGGCTATAACCATGTCACGTTTACTTTCTTGTAAGCATGAGATGCATGTTTTATATTTGTATGTGATGCATGTATAAGACAACCGGAGATAACAAATTGGTGAGATCAAAAGAAAAAAATCCCTCAAACAAATATTAAGTCATTAAATGTGATGCCTTCCAAATGTTGGCACTCGTCAAGACTTTGATCAACATTAGGTGGGTTTGCCAAAGCAAAGCACCTATGTTCATCTTGGTAAGGCGCGATGGGATAATAGTGATATCCAAATTGCTAACTTTGGGTCTGACTTAACTAAGTCATCCTAATAGGATTAGGGACTTAGAGGCATAGAGTTGGGCTTAAGCTCATGAGATGAGCTTGGACAAGTGTTGTTCACCCAACTATCCAAGAGTTGCATAAGATGCAATTGGCAAGGAGTTGCCTACCTAAATAGCTGTAACTTGAGAGAAAAGCCAAAGCTGACTCAGGTTGTGGTCAAATATGGATCTTGGCCCACTAGAATACCTTAGCGCCGAGGTGTTCCGAAATAATATCGAGGGTTATTATTTTGAGGAAAATAGTGGGAGTATCGTTTAATAAAAGTCCTTATTAAATGAATTAAAATACATGACTCTTACACTGCATATTTACTGTTGTAGATAACCACGGCACAAAACACATCGACATTTTCGTTGCGATCGATCCTTGAGAAGGAAAAACTAAATGGGACCAACTTTCTCAAATGGTACCGAAACTTGAGGATAGTCCTCAAACAAGAGAGAAAGGCTTATGTCCTAGAGCAGCCTATTCCGAATGAGCCTGCTGCCACTGCTCCAAGAGCTGAAAGGGATGCTCACAAGAGGCATTCTGATGATGCTTTGGATGTTGCATGCCTCATGCTTATTACCATGGAATCTGAGCTTCAGAAGCAACATGAGAACATGGGGGCGTTCGATATGATCGAACATCTCAAAATGCTTTTCCAAGAGCAAGCTAGGCATGAGAGGTTTGAGACCTCTAAGGCATTGTTTCAGTGCAAGATGTCTGAGGGAAGTCCCGTGGGTCCTCATGTGCTCAAGATGATTGGGTACATTGAGAATCTTGAGAATTTGGGATTTGCTCTTCAGAAAGAGTTGGCTATTGATGTAGTCTTGCAATCGTTGCCTGAAAGCTACAGTCAGTTCGTCATGAACTATAACATGAATGACCTTGACAAGTCCCTCCCTGAATTACTCAACATGTTGAGAACTGCTGAGCAAAACCTTAAGAAGGCTAAGCCCATTTTGATGGTTCAAAAGGGCAAGGGAAAGGGAAAAGCCAACAAGAAGAAGGATAAAGCTAATGGAAAGTCCAATGCTAATTCTTCTTCAGCTGCACTGAAACCAAAGGGTGGTGTGGCAAAGGAAGGGGAGTGCTTCCATTGTAAGCAACCTGGACACTGGAAGCGCAATTGCAAGCTCTATCTTGAAGAACTTGCTAAGGAAAAGGGAAGTAAGACTTCCACTTCAGGTATTTTTGTTATAGAGGCTAACTTTTCTACTTCCTCATCTTGGGTATTGGATACTGGATGTGGATCTCACATTTGTGCAAATGTGCAGGATCTAAGTAGAAGTAGAAGATTGGCCCGAGGTGAAGTGGACCTACGTGTTGGAAATGGAGCAAGGGTTGCTGCCTTAGCCGTAGGGACTTATGTTCTCACTTTACCTAGTGGATTAGTTTTAGAATTAGACAACTGCTACTTTGTGCCTACTATTAGTAGAAATTTGATTTCTGTTTCTTGTTTGGACAAGAAAGGTTTTTCATTTATAATAAAGGACAAATGTTGTTCTATTTATTTGAATGAAATCTTTTATGGTAGTGCTCAACTTAGCAATGGGTTGTATGTTCTAGACCTCGAAGATCCAATCTATAATGTGAATACCAAGAAGGTCAGATTAAATGATTCAAACCCGACCTATCTCTGGCACTGTCGCTTGGGCCATATAAATGAGACCCGCATATCCAAGCTCCATAAGGATGGACTCTTGGACTCATTTGATTTTGAATCATATGAGACATGTGAGTCATGTTTGTTGGGCAAGATGACCAAAGCCCCATTCATAGGGCAAAGTGAAAGGGCTAATGACTTACTAGGACTCATACATAGTGATGTATGTGGCCCTATGTCTACACAAGCTAGAGGAGGTTTCCAATACTTCATTACTTTCACTGATGACTTTAGCAGATATGGCTATGTGTATCTCATGAGACACAAGTCAGAATCCTTTGAAAAGTTCAAAGAATTCAAGAATGAAGTAGAGAATCAACTCGGGAAGAGTATCAAAGTACTTCAATCAGATCGAGGTGGAGAGTACTTGGATCGAGAATTCCTTGACTATCTGAAGGAGTGTGGTATAGTATCACAACTCACTCCACCAGGTACACCTCAATGGAATGGTGTATCTGAAAGGAGAAATCGAACTCTGTTAGACATGGTTCGCTCTATGATGAGTCAAGCTGACCTTCCAAACTCCTTTTGGGGACATGCTCTAGAGACAGCCGCTTTTACACTAAACCGAGTTCCATCTAAATCGGTTCAAAAGACACCATATGAGATATGGAGTGGGAGGCGTCCCAATTTGTCTTTTATGAAGATTTGGGGCTGTGACGCTTATGTGAAACGTCAATCCTCTGACAAACTAGGGCCCAAATCTCAAAAATGCCTTTTTGTTGGGTATCCCAAAGAAACAAAGGGTTACTATTTCTACAATCCTTCTGAGCAAAAAGTGTTTGTTGCTCGAACTGGTGTCTTTTTAGAGAAAGAGTTTATCTCTAAAGAAACTAGTGGGAGGAAAGTAGAACTTGAAGAAATTCAAGAACAACAAGGAGACATCGAACCTGAAATGGAACCTGAACAGACACCACAAGATGTTGTGGTTCAAGAGTCTGTTCCTGTAGCACAGAGCCCACGTAGGTCTGGTAGGATTCGGCGTGAGCCCGAGAGATATGGATTTCTCATGACTCACACTGGTGATGTGATGCTCATGGATCAGGATGAGCCCACAACCTACCAACAAGCTATGTCGGGGCCTGACTCTGAGAAGTGGCTAGTGGCCATGAAATCCGAGATGGAATCCATGTATGAAAACCAAGTATGGACTTTGGTTGACCCACCTGAAGGGGTAAAACCCATAGGGTGCAAATGGGTTTTCAAGAAGAAAACTGACATGGATGGTAATGTGATTACCTTTAAGGGACGATTGGTTGCAAAAGGTTTCAAGCAAATTCATGGTATTGACTATGATGAAACTTTTTCACCAGTTGCTATGCTTAAATCCATCCGAATTTTGTTTGCTATTGCTGCACACTATGATTATGAGATATGGCAAATGGATGTCAAAACTGCATTCCTAAATGGAAAGCTACTTGAGGATGTGTACATGACACAACCTGAGGGTTTTGTCACTCCTGAGAATGCCAATAAAGTGTGCAAGTTGCAAAGGTCCATTTATGGACTGAAGCAAGCTTCTCGAAGTTGGAATCTTCATTTTGATGATGCAATCAAAGAGTTTGGTTTTATCAAAAATGAAGATGAACCTTGTGTCTACAAGAAGGTTAGTGGGAGCGCTATTGTCTTCTTGGTGTTGTATGTAGATGACATACTACTCATCGGGAATGACATTCCTGAGCTACAGTCTGTGAAGACTTGGCTAGGGAAATGTTTCTCTATGAAGGACTTGGGTGAAGCAGCCTATGTGTTAGGCATCAGGATCTATAGAGATAGATCTAGAAAGCTTCTTGGCCTAAGTCAAAGTACATATATTGACAAGGTGCTAAAGAGGTTTAGCATGCAAGATTCCAAGAAAGGATTCTTGCCCATGTCACATGGTATAACTCTTTCTAGATCTCAGTGTCCGAGTACACCCGAGCAAAAAGAGCGCATGAATAAGATTCCATATGCCTCAGCAATTGGATCTATCATGTATGCCATGATATGTACTCGTCCCGATGTCTCATATGCTTTGAGCATGACGAGTAGGTACCAATCAAACCCCAGTGAGAGTCACTGGACAGCTGTTAAGAACATCCTTAAGTACTTACGAAGGACTAAGGATGCATTCTTGGTCTTTGGAGGTGAAGATGAGCTCGTTGTAAGGGGTTACACCGATGCAAGCTACCAATCCGATAAGGATGATTTTAGATCGCAATCTAGTTATGTGTTTTGTATTGGTGGTGGTGCTGTGAGCTGGAAGAGTTCAAAGCAAGAGACAGTAGCTGACTCTACAATAGAATCTGAGTACATTGCCGCCTCTGATGCTGTGAAAGAGGCAGTTTGGATCAAGAAGTTCATCACTAAACTTGGAGTGGTTCCAAGCATTACCGACCCGATAGAGCTCTATTGTGACAACAATGGAGCAATCGCACAGGCTAAGGAACCTCGATCTCACCAGCGATCCAAACACATACTCCGACGCTATCATCTCATCAGGGAGATCATCGAGAGGGGTGATGTAAGGATATGCAGGACTTCGACAGATAGCAACATTGCTGATCCGCTGACAAAGCCCCTTACGCAGCAAAAGCATGATAGCCATTCTAGGTCCATCGGTATTAGATACATGGATGATTGGCTTTAGTGCAAGTGGGAGATTGTTAGTGTTGTGCCCAAAAGCCAATCATGAGATGATTGTATTTTTGCACATTGAGTCATGATATTTTATTAAGGCATTAATCCAGCAATTATATTTGTTGTTTTGTTTCTGCGTAACTTAACAAACATAATTGTAACCCTAGAATAATGATATTCTTAAACGTCCCTGGTCTAGTATTATTGTGGAGCGGGTTGCAATAATACATAACGACTAGCATATGTGGAGACTAATATGAGATATGTAGTCTACATATGGGTACAAGTTGGAGAACTTGTGTACTGGACCGACCCACCATGAGAACACTACATGGATCGTTATATGAGTGTCATAAGTGATTCTCATAGTGATCATGGTATATGTAGTCCTTCGACCTAAGATCATCAAGGTTCCCTACATGTGAGTCACATACTTTGATACTTTCCTTTGTTGCTCGTAACTGAGTGAACTTGAAGGAGGTCATTGGGTATGTCACATATCATGCGGAGGGATTTGTATGATCAAGATGGGATTTGTCCCTCCTATGTAACGGGAGTGATATCTTCGGGTCCCTTGATAGAGTGAGACTTAGAAAATGCATGGCCATGCTCGGATGAGTTGATATACGATATCAATGTCATCAGTTTAAGTTGGTCTACTCGGTAATCAAGAAACCAAAGATTGGGCTATACGAGAGTGACACATTCCATGTCTCGTGCTTAGTCTTGATATCTTGGACAAAGGGACAATGGCATATATCGGTGATGATCATAAAGGTTTAGTCGAATCACCGACAATCTTGTCACTTGGGTAGCAATGATGTGTTGCTAGACACCGCTCATTGCTTATGGTCATAAATGTGATTTATGATCATTGCTAACATGGCAAGAGCCTATTGGGTCACACACATATAGCTATTTGGATCATTAGAGTGCATGGGCTAATTATTTGGGTTATGGTTTCACTTTAATTTCATATTAACAATGGGCCCAAGAGTTGAGCCATTATTAAGCCCAAAATTAAATCCTAATTGGATTAGGGCTTTGAAACCCATTAGGCCTGGAAGTTGAGTCTCACTATAAATACAATTTCTAGTGAGAAATTCGCAGGTCTCCTTGCCTTAGCCTCTAAAAAGGACAGCAGCACTCTTCTCTCGCAATTCCTTGGAGGACGCAAGCTAGCGCTGCGAGCGCAAGAGAAACGCATCTGCCGGGATGCGGTGGAAGCGTGGTGATCCCGAGAGGCTCATATGGATACCATAGAGAGCTTGAACATGTCAACTGTTCAAGTTTTGTGATTCGACTCTACAGTTTAGTCAGACATGTCAACCAAAAATTAGGTATGAAAATTTTTGAACACCCGGTTTACCTCGTTTCACTTGGATCTTGGAGGATTTCGGTTAAATTTCAGTGCGCTGTTTGGCTCCCGAAACCCAACAATAACTTCAGCGGTGAGGAGACTAGGACCTTCGGTAAGGGGATGCGCTCCGTCGGCAAGAGGTCCTAGTTTATTTTGAGGCTCCGCCCTGATGGGTCGCACCTCAACGGGTTCATTTTTTGTTGAAGACACATCGAATGAGTCCCCTCTCCCTGAACTTCGATGGGTAGACCTTGAACTCCTCTCCCGACGTGCAGCCGGGGGAGAGGCCCTTCGGACTAGAGGAGGTTGGGGCAACCTCTGGTCAAGCTGTTGAGTCATTTCGGCGACGATGGAGCACTAGAAGTCTCACAATAAGCCCATCGTCACCATTAGAGGACGGTCATCTTCCAGCACAGAAGCTTCTGCCACAGGGTGCCTGGTTGCTGGCTGAGCCTCGGGCGCAGAGGTGGACTTTGGGAGCCCTTTGCCCTTTGAGCGCCGAGTCTCTATGACGGCGACCTGGGGGAGGGTTCCCACAAACGGTGCCATGTGATGCCCATCAGCATCTCCACTGTATGTCATGATGAGGGTGGCAGGGACTTTTGGTGGTGGAGGAATGTCCAGATAGAATACGTTCTTGGAGGACCGCCTGGAAGACACAGAAACTAGGGGTTAGGAGGTCCCCGAAGTGTTTTTCCGGGGAAGAATCTTGGACACCCAAGTCAGCGTTTTTAAGGTGAAAGATAAGCAAAGGGGGTAAAGGATGTCTTATGGGGAGAACCCCTTTACCTGTGATGCCTCCCGAATATTTATAGGGGGTAGATAGGAGAAGTTTGTTTGCCACAAGCTACCCAGATCATGACACATGTTCGGCTGGATGTGATTTGTACCTTTGGACGGACTTTTAGCCGACCATAGGCCATTCGGCCGAAAGCCTATCCGCTTAAGAACGGTGTGTCAGAGCGTGTCTGGGGGCGGCGTGTCGGGAGCCGTATGAGTACGGTGTGTCAAAGACTCCTAAGCTGTCTAGTCGTATGTCCACATGGCCTTTCTAGGTGACCGAATTCCCACGAGGTCTAGGGGTTCCTCGAGGAGGTGAACACCTACGGATGGAGGTCATTTGCTTTATGCAAGACATCTTCGGCTGGACTTTCGCAAGGTTAGGCCCGGGTCCTTGGCGATTGTACTCTCGAGGATATGTCCCGAAGGTGGTCCAAAGAGTAACCGAAGGCAGGCTTAGGCACGTGGAGTCATTCCGAGGTTATCATCAGGAGGAGTGATGACCCTTTATGACCGAAGTTGGTCTAACGTGTCTCCCGCAGCGACGTTTATCAGGCTTGTCCATGGGTGCTTGGGGCCCTCTCTTTGCCGAGGTCTGGTTGCATGTTCCTGACCAAAGGTAATGCATTGGCCCACGATGATGTATACGAATGAAATCCTTCAGGGGCGATTGCCCTTTGGCTATTAATTAGCCTATCCACAATGACCCAAACTATATTATGCCTTAATCAGGTCATAGGCAATCCAGTCAGAAAGTCCATGGTTATGTTGCCCCACTTCTTCACTAGTATATGTAGTGTCTGTAGTGCACCAACTAGCTTTTGGTGCTCTTCCTTTAACCTTTGGCATAGACATAAGTAACTATGTCTCTCCTTATATTTGGCAACCAGAAGTGAGTCTTCAAGTCTTTATACATTTTCTCACCTCCTGGTTAGATGTTCAATTCGCTTGTGTGAACTTCCTCAAGTATTTCATCCTTTAGCGTTGGTCCTCTATGCACATAGATTCGGTCCTTGAAATATAGTAATCCTTGCTTGCAGGCAAAGGATTGATACAATGAGCCTTTTTCCTTTCCTAAAATCTTTTTCAGATCAAGATCTGTCTCTTGTGCCTTTATGGCTTCTTTAATCCATCTAGACTGAATTGTCAATGTGTAGGTTTGGGCTTTCTCCCACTTAGGTTGCTTATGCCATACGCATAGCAGACTATTCTGCTCATCACAATTAGTTATGGATCCTCTTTTCAGAAGACTCGTGGACTTCCTGCTCAAGGCATTTACTACTAGATTGCCTTTGCCCTCTATGTAATGTATACAATAGTAATAGTCCTTGATATATTCTAACCATCTTCTTTGCCTCATGTTGAACTCTTTCTGAGTGAACAAGTACTTTAGGCTCCTATGGTCAGTGTAGATCCCAAAGGAACTACCCATCAAATAATGCTTCCATTGCTTCAAAGCAAAAATCACTGCTGGCAGTTCTAGGTCATGGGTAGGACATTTTTGCTCATGTGGTCTCAACTATCTTCGCCTATAAGCAATGACATTTCTATCTTGCATAAGCACACAACCTTAATCCAGATCTAGATGCATCTGTATATATGATGTAGGGCTTGCTTGGATCAGGAACAATCAATGCTAGAGCTTCAATCAACCTTTAGTTGAGCTCCTGGAAACTCTTTTCACACTTCTCAGTCCACTCAAATCTTTGAGCCTTCTTACTCAGATGAGTAAGAACTGAGGCAATCCCTGGAAAAGCCTGATACAAACCTCCTGTAGTATCCAACTAATCCTAGGAAACTTCTGATTTCCTTCATAGTCTTTGGTCTTTCCCATTCTTGTATTGCCTTGACCTTTTTAGGGTCTGCCTTAAGGCCTTGTGCATCTATGATGTATCCTAGGAAAGACACTTCCTTTATCCAGAATTCACACTTTGATAACTTGGCATAAAGCTGATGTTCCAATAGACTCTTTAAGACAATCTTCAGATGATGTTCACATTCATTTTCATCCTTGGAATACACTAGGATGTCATCAATGAACACAACAAAAAAATTGTCCAGATGTGGTCTGAACACCCTGTTCATCAGGCCCATGAAGGCAGCTGGAGCATTAGTCAAACCAAATGGCATGACAGTATACTCATAATGCCCATATCTAGTCTTGAATGTAGCCTTAAGAATATCCTCTTCCTTTAATCTCAACTGGAAGTATCCAGATCTCAAATCTATTTTGGAGAAGACCTTAGCTCCCTTGAGTTGATCAAATAGATCCTCAATCCGAAGGAGTGGATACTTATTCTTGATTGTCTCTGGATTGAGCTTCCTATAGTCAATGCATAGTCTCAATGATCCATCATTCTTCTTCACAAAGAGCACTAGGGCTCCCTACGATGAAACACTTGGCCTTATGAACCCTTTTTCAAGAAGTTCATCAAGTTGTTTCTTAAGCTCGTTCATCTCTGTGATAGGCATTCTATAAGGAAGAATGGATATTGGACTAACTCCTGGTTACAGCTTGATCTCAAACTCAATTTCCCTTAGTAGAGGAATACTTGGCAGGTCTCTCACTACAGGTATCCTGTCCACTTCCTCATCATAATTCATTCAATGCAAACAATAATCATGCTTAGAAATCATAGGTATCTCATCTAGTACCTCGAGTTCCATGCCATGCATTTCATACACTAATTACTTAGAATTCACTAATGCATGCACTTCACCATCAGACAATGTAATTTCCCTCTTAGCACAATCAATCTTTATGTTATGCATAGCAAACCAATTCATCCCCAGCGCTATATCATACTTAGGAATGTCCAACACTAGCAGATTAGTCATAACCTTAGTCTTTCCTATTACTAGCTCACAATTCATCGCTACGTTATTAGTGAAAAGACATTGACTACCTGCTGTTTTCACTAAAGATATCCTAGGCATGATTTTAGTAGGCAATTTCATGGCATCAACAAATTTCCTTGCCACTATAGATACAGATGCACCAGTATCAAATAGAACACTAACAGGCATACCATTTAGGTTAAATGTTACCACTTAGTGCTCTTCCCTACTGTGATGTCTCTATCCTTTCTACTTGGACCACTCTACCAGCTCCTTGCACCGAAGGCCTTTCCACTGGAGGAACAGGTCTCTAATGTCCCTCCCTAGGGGCTGCCTCTTTAGGTCCTACTCCAGTAGGTCTCATCAGACCTTGATCTTCTGACCTTCTTCCTTGCACATGTGGGCAATCTTTGATCTAATGATCCATTTCACCACACCTTAGGCAAGCTTGAGTATCAAAATAGTAAGGTTTCTTTCCATTAAACTTCTTGCATTTCGGGCACCTTAGGCTAGGGAGTTCCCCTTAACCTTGCCCTCACCACCATGATAAGAACTCTTGGCAATACACTTGCCATGTGATGGCTTTTTCTGCTTGCCGCTGCTTTGCTACTTTCCCAGTCCCCTGGTCCAGTGGGAAAGTACCTAGTCTCATACTTCTCTTGCTTTACTAATAGAGCTTTCTACACTACTTCATAGTAAGTGACTGCTCCAAAAGGTCTTATAGCCTTTCTGATGTCTGAGCTTAAGCCTCTGGCAAATCTCTTGGCCTTTAACTCCTTTAGTCCATGATGCTGAGGAGCATACCTTACCAACCAATTGAATTTGTGCTCATACTCTTGGACACTATGGTTGTCCTACCGTAGAGCATCAAATTCATCTTGCTTCATATCCTTGATGGCATCACTAATGTACTGCTCTTGAAAGAGCTAAGTGAACTCTAACCAACTCATCTCAATAATCCTTCCTAGTCTTCTACCCTTCTGGACAGCATACCTATCTCCGGTGTTTCTCCACCATATTTCTGCACTGCCTACCAAGTTGTAAGTAGCTAGTGACACCTTTTTGGTGGAGCTAATGGCATACTCAAACATCTTTTCTATGAAGATTAATCACTCCTCAGCTCTTTTTGGTCTTGCTCTTCCATCAAACTGTGGAGGCCTTAGTCCTTGGAACCTCTCCAGCAGTTTGACCTTATCTAGGCCTTCTAGATCCTCTACTCTCTATCTCCTAGATCTGTGAGACTCCTCAGCACGGTGATGCTCTCTATGCCTTTTCACGCCCCTTTTCTCCTGATCTTCCTCTATCTCACTCCTAGTGGAGGAATGATTATAGACTGAGGGATTGGTCCTGGACACCTGACTAATCTCAGACCTTACTCTTCTGCCTCTCAGATTTCTCCTATCTTAATCTTCCACCTCAACAGTTTCATCATTTGTATCTTTTCTGCTTCCAGAAGGAACATATTCAAATGTGTTCCTGGTATCCTCTTCTGGTTACTACTGTGCATCCTGAATTGGTTCTACTGGAGCTACTTGGACTCCTTGCTGTTGTGCTTGAATCAGCCTTACTAAGTTTTCATTGATTAGAGCTAAGTTCCTTTGAACCTCTAACCAAACCTAAGGCACTTCAAGGTTTGGTGCCCTTGTTGACCCTGATTCCCTCTATTCTGTCCATTTCTTTGTTGTCCAGAATTAGTAGGAGGCCTTCAAGGTGGTTCCCCTCTCCTTGTGGTAACCATGTTTACTTCCTGTATTGATGACTCATCGTAAAGCACATAGAAAGATCATAGGTATTTCCATGGTACTCAACACTAGCACCTGACCACACTGAGTTCATGTGTGTAGCTAGCATGGAATGCAACTATATGTACATGTATAAACCATGCTTTGATACCAACACCTGTTACCTACTCTAGGGTAGTCCATTTATACTGCCAAAATTGTGCATTTAAAAACTCCCACGATTGGTATGTTCTGTAGGCCATCAGAACAATACTTTTAGTGTGTACACCCAAGTGGCCTTCTTGGGCACTATATAACTGCATGCGTATTGGTCCAACAATTAGACACATTTATATTTTATGCACACCATGGCATCAAGGAAGGAAAGCACTAACACAAGTCTTAATCTTGGCTATCGCACATTAAGCAATCTTATTAAGTGTAAGTGACTAGCCACTGCACCTGAAACTTCTTTCAAAAAACTGTATTAATCTAGTCATGTAACCCCTTGTTTTCCTTGCTTCATTATCAAAAAGAGTCTTTAAGCAAACCAAGGAATTTGGTTTTACATCAATAGCCCACCTATGGACTAAGTTATGAATTTTTTTAAGTTTGTTACAAAATTTTGACCAAATGAACAGTAACTTAGCCAACTTTTCAATGTCATATCTTTGGCTACAGGGCTCCTAATTCATAAATTCAAAATTCCAATTTAACCTCTAGACGTGCTCTAGGTGTGGTTAAAATTTCATACCAAGATTCATTCTACACAGTTATAGAACATTAAGTGTAGAGTCAAAATTCTGGTCACTTTATAACCATTTTTCCTATACAAAATTTCATAATTGTGCAAACACCTCATTTACAAGGGGTAAGCACTCCAAGGCTATCTCATGCATGTCTAATACACATGGAAAATACATTCTCTTGCATTTAACAACAATATGAGGCCAAAACAGAATTTACAAGTAAGCAGCCTATCATTTACACTTAGACATCTTTGCACTACATCATATACATAGCCAAAACATTACTCAAATGTTTACATACTTGTCTCATTTTACATACACTACATGTACATGCATACATCCACTAAAAAATGGTCTTAACTCAGCTAAATATATACCCTAAGTTACAAGAGTGCCAGAGACCTAATGGACTCTAGAACAGGATGCTGGACAGCTGCTGCAAAACACAATAAGCACCATCACTAAAAGACCAAATGTGCTCCTAAAATCACCAAAATTTCTAGATCATAACTAGACATATGGAAGTTTAAGTACCTAAAAATTAAGGGCAAAAATAAAACTACAAAGGTTAGTTTAAAGGTTATCTTTCAGTTATACCTAAAATGGAAAAATTGAGGGGAACAAGTTTCAATGAGAAACTTAGTAAGGGTAGCACTTGAATTCAATAGGCAATCTAACCATCATCAAAACCTACATCCAAAGATACTAAAACACAAAACCATAACGCATATATACAAGATGTAGCAACTAAATGCAGCAACCATTCACAACCATCAAACACAAGAAATGCGGCAACAATATAAACCATAGGTTAGTCCATAAAACATTCAATAAAAATAAATAAATCACTATGGCAGCCCTCCTCAAGCTAATGCTTGGTCTTAGGAGGATTTTAACACTAGTTAGTGCTAACTTTTGGCTCTAGAAGCCCTCATTTCATTGCCATCTTTGTGCACTTCACACTAGGTCACAAAACCTTCAATAAGTTCACTCGCCTCACTAAGCTTGATTCATCAAGCTCATGGCTCTCTTCCAAGCTCAACCCCAGCTCCATGGTTGCTTGAAAATATAGAAAACAAGCCATGAGAGCAAGAGAACCCTTACCTTATTAGGTATGCTGAAATTGGAGCTTGATCCTAGTTGCATTTAAGTCTTAGCACCTTATAGCTTCCAATTGCCCTTGCTTGCCTTTCAATTCAAGCAATTGCAAGTTTGAAGGTGTTGTGGCTATGGAGGAAGTGTGGCTATGTTTTTGGGCTGGGGGCGGCTGAAAATGGGAGAGAGCTAAGTGAGTTGGCCACTTAAATGGCCTTAAATGAGCTTAAGGGCACAAAACACAGTTAACAAGCTTAACCTTGCTTTATGTCATTTTCCTTCTCACTAATTATGGTTTCTTTGTCTTAAAGTTATTAGTACACATGTGCCCAACATTTTTGACCCATTTACAAGCCATAGTTGCCCCTCCTAATGTGGGAAAACTCCAAATTGGTCAATTTGACTTAAGTCAAAGACATACACATCTTAAGGCCTACATTAGAACACTTAGGTCCTTTATGCCTTTTTATGTTTTCTTTGTCCTTAGTTGACTTCCATGAGCAATTTGGTCGTCCAATGGCACTTTCATACCATTTAGATGATTTGGGGCTCAGGGGCCATCTTCCTTTACTTGGAATAAGATTTGCCGAGGTGCAGTTAAAGTTCACAAGCATCTTGATTGGGCAGTTGCAAACCTTGCTTGGAAATAAGCATTTCCTGAAACGTCAGTGATTACTTCTGTTACCACATTATAAAAATAGGAGAATTACAAAGTGTGACATGATGATCAAAAACCATTATATTGTGTAATTCTCTTCATAGTGATTAAAATGCAAGGGTTAAAAGGTATAATGAACACCTCCTTAAAAGTGTTCCAAGTTGGTAACTTGGCCTTCCAAGAAAAGCCTTAAGAATTGCTTGTTTCTCAAGTAACCTATGGACTTTTTTGTAAGGTTTTGGAATAAACATAAATAAATCACTATGGCAGCCCTCCTCAAGCTAATGTTTGGTCTTAGGAGGATTTTAACACTAGTTAGAACTAACTTTGGGCTATATAAACCCTTATTTCACTACCATCTTTGTGCACTTCACACTAAGTCACAAAACCTTCAATAAGTGCACTCGCCTTACAAAGCTTAGTTCATCAAGCTCATGGCTCTCTTCCAGACTTAGCCCTAGCTCTATGATTGTTTGAAAATATAGAAAACAAACCATGAGAGCAAGAGAACCCTTACCTTATTGGGTATGCTGAAATTGGAGCTTGATCCTAGGTGCACTCAAGTCTTAGCACCACATGGCTTCCAATTGCCCTTGCTTGCCTTTCAATTCAATCAATTGCAAGTTTGAAGGTATGGTGGCTATGGAGAAAGTGTGGCTGTGTTTTTGGGCTGGAGGTGGCCAAAAATGGGCGAGAGATAAGTGAGTTGGCCTCTTAAATGGGCTTAAATGAGCTTAAGGGCACAAAACACACTTAACAAGCTTAACCTTGCTTTATGTCATTTTCCTTCTCTCTAACTATGGTTTCTTTGTCTTAAACTTATTGGTACAGATGTGCCCAACATTTTTGACCCATTTACAAGCCATAGCCGCCCCTCCCTATGTGGGGAAACTCCAAATTGCTTCATTTGACTTAAGCCAAAGACATACACATCTTAAGGCCTACATTAGAACACTTAAGTCCTTTATGCCTTTT
Source organism: Aquilaria sinensis (assembly GCA_005392925.1). Classification (NCBI taxonomy): domain Eukaryota; kingdom Viridiplantae; phylum Streptophyta; class Magnoliopsida; order Malvales; family Thymelaeaceae; genus Aquilaria; species Aquilaria sinensis. The sequence continues at coordinate 13,324 of SMDT01002276.1, read as the reverse complement.
TGTGTTTTCTTTGTCATTAGTTGTCTTCCATAAGCAATTTGGTCCTCCAATAGCACTTTCATACCATTCAAATCCTTCCCATAACTATCCAAAGCTCTTTTGTGAAGGTTTTGCAATTAAGTACCGAATTTTCAAAACCTTACAAAAAGTCCATAGGTTGCTTAACAAACAAGCAATCCTTAAGGCTTTTCTTAGAAGGCCAAGTTACCAACTTGGAACTTTTTTAAGCAGGTGTTCATTATACCTTTTATTGATCACATTTTAATCACTATGAAAGGAATTACACAATATAATGGTTTTTGACCATCATGCCACACTTTGTAATTCTTCTATTTTTATGATGTGGTAACAGAAGTAATCACTGATGCTTCAGGAAATGCTTATTTCCAAGCAAGGTTTGCAATTGCTCAATCAAGATGCTTGTGAACTTTAACTTCACCTCGGCAAATCTTATTCCAAGTAAAGGAAAATGCACCTGAGCCCCAAATCATCTAAATGGTAATCGAATAAAATCTCCTTGAATGTAAACATCTGGGAGTCACGTCTAGTGTTGCCCCCACTCTTCTCCCAACACCACATGATTTCAATAAAATCCTCTGCAACTAACCTTAGGTCATGCAAATTTTGAGCAAGAGTACGGAGGAGCAAGATGGTTTGTATTTGGATTCCCACAAAACCTGGTACACGTGCACATGCCTTCTGATAGCCAAAGTGCTATCGCCTCTTTAACCTGTGAACTTCGGCCACTGCTATGTTCAGGAGATCGAGAGCCACTCGTAACAGTTACCAGTGCCGAATTGGGAAAGAGAAAATATGACATCTTAGACATATGACTTCGGTGGTGAGCCAGCACAATTTCAGCACTGACCTCGGGAAAATAGCGCGTCCCCCTCCTCGGAAGAGCGGCCAAACCACCTTCGGGGAGAAGAACCAGCCCCATTCGGCAGGAGAAAATCACCCGAGCAGCTGCCATGACTCTGGGAAAAGGGTCCTCAATCCGAAGGGCGACCTCAACCAAGGGGACCTCGGGGGTACGGCAGAAGCAATTAAGGAGCATCTGACATGTTGCCTGCACACGCTACACGTCGCCCTCATATGCGCTCTAACATGCCGACGCCACCTACGTCTTGTCATACAGGGCTATTCCTGCCCTAGCCCATGGCCCGAGGAGCCTACAGGCAACTAGAGGCCCCCACACCTAAAAGCACATATTACATTCGACCAAACACGTGTCGCAATCTGAACGGGCCACACCCTCCTATATATACTAAGGAATAGGCCTCAACAAAAGGGCTCTTCCTCTCTCTCTCCTTCCCTAAAAGAACGTAACAGGCAAGAATCCTTGGCCCTTAATACTTTCTTCCCACCTCCAAAATACGGACTTGGGCGTCGGAGGTTCCTCCTTGGAAAAAGACTCCGGGGACCTCCTAACCTCTGTCTTCTCAGTGTTTCAAGCAGTTCCTCCTAGGAAATATCCCCTTCAAACGTTCTCCCTCACTGGAAGTCCCTCTCGGTCTCACCATGTCACACAACAAAGATGCTACTGGGCATCATTTGGCACCATCTATGGGAACCCACTCCCAGATCACCGTCGTTAAAACTCGGTGTTCCAAGGACAAGGGACTGCCGAAGTCCTCGTCCGCACTAGAAGTTCAACCGACGATCGAACAAACTGCAGCGGGGACTTCCTTGCCTGAGGATGAGCGTCCTCTGACTATTGCCATGGGCTTCCTATGTGAGTTTGAACGCTCTGTGATGGCTAAAATGACGCAGCAGTTAGACCGAAGATGGCCACAGCCAACTCCGGGTCGAAGGCCCTCTTCATCGGTACCTCACCGAAAGAAGAGTCCCAGGTCAACTTACTGAAGTTCAGGAAGTGGGGATCAACGTGACGAGTCCTCGAAGGAAAATATACCCCTCAGAACACGACCTACGGGAGAAACAGGGCCAAAATGACCTAAAACTCCCCACCGAAGGAGTTCTTCACCTGGAGAAAAGTATCCATCCCCTCGGCACCAAAGTCTCTCCCCAAAAAGGAGACGTTAGTCTCCGTTCCCAGAGGCCTATAGACAGCAGGAAGAAGAGCCCACTGTTGCACTCCTCATGGAAAAAATCCTAAAGAGGCTAGAAAGGGTGGAGAGATAGGTAGCTCGGAAGCCCATCTAGGCTAGGTTGTCGAAAACCTTCAATGGAGATGAATAACCATTCACCCAAACGGTGGTCGAAGCACCCATGCCGAGTGACTTTCGGGTACCTTGGTTGGAGACCTAAGATGGCCGAACTGACCCTTAGGCTCATCTGACCAAATATAAGCACAGTATGGTGTTACACGGTGCTGATGACGCCACCCTATGCAAGTGTTTTGAGGTCACCCTTGTTGGGCCAGCAACGGCGTGGTACAACTCACTGGCTCTCGGAACTATCATGGACTTCCAAGAGTTGTCTACTGCCTTTACGCAGCAGTTCATCGGGAGCCGGCCAACGGCAAAGATGCCAGTCCAAATGTTTGACATAGCGCAGAGAAGTGGAGAAACCATTCACGACTATGTCGAAAGGTTCAACAGGGAAGCCTTAAGTGTCCTAGACTTTAGGCCAGAAATACGTATCCTGCCCATGACACGAGGACTTTGGAGAGACTCCCAGCTGTTCTATGAATTCTCCAAGGATCCCCCTAACACACTCGGTGAATTTTACCGAAGGGCTGAGCAGCACATGACTGCTAAAGAACTGAGAATGGGAGGTCCAAAATTTGACCACATTCGCACCGAGGGGGCAGGCTAGCAAACTCATTATCCAACCGAAGCAGGGGGACGACCTCGGAAGCCTAAGGGAAGGAAGCCATTGGCTTTCACTCCCCTGAACACCACAAGGATGAACATCCTCATGGCTATGCAAAGGTAGGGAGCTCAGATCCAGTGACCAAAGGCCATGACCTCGGACAACAAAAAGAACATGAAAAAATTCTGCCAATTCCATAGGGACCACGGGCACGATACCGAGGACTGCTTCTAGCTGAGGAAGTACATTAAATCCCTGATAAAGCAAGGTCAACTCTGACGTTACTTGCGGATGCCCTCCCCGAAGGGAAGAAGAGAAAAGGAGGGGAAAGGAGATAATGAGGAGAATGACTCCGACAGACGCCGAAACTGAAGTCCAAAAAGGTGTCTGCCACCCCCAGCAGGAGTGATACACATGAGCACAACAGGATTGGTGTCGGCTGGATTGATCATCCTCTGATGCTGAGGGGAACTTCAATAAACAACAAAGATGAGCTGTTTGCCTCAGTAATGACAAGGTTCATCATCATGCATGTCCCTTTGTCATATAACGCCATTCTTGGGAGGCAAACGCAAGGGAACCCCCACATCCGCCTGGGTGTGAAGTACCTGACTGTCACATCCGCCACCAAGGATGGAGATGCTGAGATCTTCATCGACTAGGGGGAGGTGAGGAAGGTGTTTGTCAAGGCGAGGAAAGTGTTAATGTTGTGCCCAAAAGCCAATCATGAGATGATTGTATTTTTGCACATTGAGTCATGATATTTTATTAAGGCATTAATCCAACAATTATGTTTGTTGTTTTGTTCCTGCGTAACTTAACAAACATAATTGTAACCCTAGAATAATGATTATCTTAAAAGTCCCTGGTCTAGTATTATTGTGGAGCGGGTTGCAATAATACATAACGACTAGCATATGTGGAGACTAATATGAGATATGTAGTCTACATATGGGTACAAGTTGGAGAACTTATGTACTGGACCGACCCACCATGAGAACACTACATGGATCGTTATATGAGTGTCATAAGTGATTATCATAGTGATTAGGGTATATGTAGTCCTTCTACCTAAGATCATCAAGGTTCCCTACATGTGAGTCACATACTTTGATACTTTCCTTTGTTGCTCGTAACTGAGTGAACTTGAAGGAGGTCATTGGGTATGTCACATATCATGCGGAGGGATTTGTATGATCAAGATGGGATTTGTCCCTCCTATGTAACGGGAGTGATATCTTCGGGCCCCTTGATAGAGTGAGACTTAGAAAATGCATGGCCATGCTCGGATGAGTTGATATACGATATCAATGTCATCAGTTTAAGTTGGTCTACTCGGTAATCAAGAAACCAAAGATTGGGCTATACGAGAGTGACACATTCCATGTCTCGTGCTTAGTCTTGATATCTTGGACAAAGGGACAATGGCATATATCGGTGATGATCATAAAGGTTTAGTCGAATCATCGACAATCTTGTCACTTGGGTAGCAATGATGTGTTGCTAGACACCGCTCATTGCTTATGATCATAAATGTGATTTATGATCATTGCCAACGTGGCAAGAGCCTATTGGGTCGCACACATAGAGCTATTTGGATCATTAGAGTGCATGGGCTAATTATTTGGGTTATGGTTTCACTTTAATTTCGTATTAATAATGGGCCCAAGAGTTGAGCCATTATTAAGCCCGAAATTAAATCCTAATTGGATTAGGGCTTTGAAACCCATTAGGCCTGGAAGTTGAGTCTCACTATAAATACAACTTTTAAGTGAGAAATTTGCAGGTCTCCTTGCCCTAGCCTCCAAAAAGGACAGCCACACTCTTCTCTTGCAATTCCTTGGAGGACACAAGCTAGCACTGCGAGTGCAAGAGAAACACATCTACCGGGACATGGTAGAAGCGTGGTGATCTCAAGAGGCTCATGTTGATACCATAGAGAGCTTGAACACGTCAACTGTTCAGGTTTTGTGATTCGACTCTACAGTTGAGTGAGAGATCTCAACCAAAAATTAGGTATGAAAATTTTCGAACACCCAGTTTACCCCATTTCACTTGGATCCTGGAGGGTTTCGGTTAAATTCCGCTGCGCTGTTTGGCTCTCAAAACCCAACAGTGGTATCAGAGCTATTGGTGAAACCCTAAATCGAGATTGAGTGTTGAATCGCATGATGCTATGTGTTCGATTGGTTTTCGGCCATGATTAATTAGATTGATTCATGATGCATGAAACCGGAATTCGTAATGAACATATGAGATATATGAAGAAACGACACAAATTGGTTAATGAGATTAAAACTGCCGTATAAACTGGTTGTAATCAACGCGCAAAAATTGGCATGCATCTTTGTTGAATGAGATTTGACATGATATGCTGATTGGTGTTTGAAGCATGGTGCATGGTTATAGCCCTTGATTGGTTGTACTTGTAAATATGGCCTGCGAGTCGTGCCTTCTCTTGTTACTCTCATTGTACATTCTCTTCTCACCTTACTCCCCTCGAATGTAACTCGAGGTTTCTATTATTGATGTAATGGTGCATTATGGGATCATCCAAGGTGGTATGTCTAAGGATCATCCAAGGAGGTATGTCCAAGGAGGTGACAACAAAAGGGCAGCCAAGAAAGGAAGAGAAGGAGCTTGTGAAGACTCTTTTCTTTTCTTAGGCTTTTATGATATTCTCATTGGCTTGAGAATATCGCATAGTTTGGGCTATAACCATGTCACGTTTACTTTCTTGTAAGCATGAGATGCATGTTTTATATTTGTATGTGATGCATGTATAAGACAACCGGAGATAACAAATTGGTGAGATCAAAATGAAAAAAATCCCTCAAACAAATATTAAGTCATTAAATGTGATGCCTTCTAAATGTTGGCACTCGTCAAGACTTTGATCAACATTAGGTGGGTTTGCCAAAGCAAAGCACCTATGTTCATCTTGGTAAGGCGCGATGGGATAATAGTGATATCCAAATTGCTAACTTTGGGTCTGACTTAACTAAGTCATCCTAATAGGACTAGGGACTTAGAGGCATAGAGTTGGGCTTAAGTTCATGAGATGAGCTTGGACAAGTGTTGATTCACCCAACTATCCAAGAGTTGCATAAGATGCAATTGGCAAACTATCCAAGAGAGTTGCCTACCTAAATAGCTGTAACTTGAGAGAAAAGCCAAAGCTGACTCAGGTTGTGGTCAAATATGGATCTTGGCCCACTAGAATACCTTAGCGAGGTGTTCCGAGGTGTTCCGAAATAATATCGAGGGTTATTATTTTGAGGAAAATAGTGGGAGTATCGTTTAATAAAAGTCCTTATTAAATGAATTAAAATACATGACTCTTACACTGCATATTTACTGTTGTAGATAACCATGGCACAAAACACATCGACACTTTCGTTGCGATCGATCCTTGAGAAGGAAAAACTGAATGGGACCAACTTTCTCAAATGGTACCGAAACTTGAGGATAGTCCTCAAGCAAGAGAGAAAGGCTTATGTCCTAGAGCAGCCCATTCCGAATGAGCCTACTGCCACTGCTCCAAAAGCTGAAAGGGATGCTCATAAGAGGCATTCTGATGATGCTTTGGATGTTGCATGCCTCATGCTTATTACCATGGAATCTGAGCTTCAGAAGCAACATGAGAACATGGGGGCGTTCGATATGATCGAACATCTCAAAATGCTTTTCCAAGAGCAAGCTAGGCATGAGAGGTTTGAGACCTCTAAGGCATTGTTTCAGTGCAAGATGTCTGAGGGAAGTCCCGTGGGTCCTCATGTGCTCAAGATGATTGGGTACATTGAGAATCTTGAGAATTTGGGATTTGCTCTTCAAAAAGAGTTGGCTATCGATGTAGTCTTGCAATCATTGCCTGAAAGCTACAGTCAGTTCGTCATGAACTATAACATGAATGACCTTGACAAGTCCCTCCCTGAATTGCTCAACATGTTGAAAACTGCTGAGCAAAACCTTAAGAAGGCTAAGCCCATTTTGATGGTTCAAAAGGGCAAGGGAAAGGGAAAAGCCAACAAGAAGAAGGATAAAGTGAATGGAAAGTCTAATGCTAATTCTTCTTCAGTTGCACTGAAACCAAAGGGTGGTGTGGCAAAGGAAGGGGAGTGCTTCCATTGTAAGCAACCTGGACACTGGAAGCGCAACTGCAAGCTCTATCTTGAAGAACTTGCTAAGACAAAGGGAAGTAAGTCTTCCACTTCAGGTATTTTTGTTATAGAGGCTAACTTTTCTACTTCCTCATCTTGGGTATTGGATACTGGATGTGGATCCCACATTTGTGCAAATGTGCAGGATCTAAGTAGAAGTAGAAGATTGGCCCAAGGTGAAGTGGACCTACGTGTTGGAAATGAAGTAAGGGTTACTGCCTTAGCCGTAGGGACTTATGTTCTCACTTTACCTAGTGGATTAGTTTTAGAATTAGACAACTGCTACTTTGTGCCTACTATTACTAGAAATTTGATTTCTGTTTCTTGTTTGGAGAAGAAAGGTTTTTCATTTATAATAAAGGACAAATGTTGTTCTATTTATTTGAATGAAATCATTTATGGTAGTGCTCAACTTAGCAATGGGTTGTATGTTCTAGACCTTGAAGATCCAATCTATAATGTGAATACCAAGAAGGTCAGATTAAATGATTGGAACCTGACCTATCTCTGGCATTATCGCTTGGGCCATATAAATGAGACCCGCATATCCAAGCTCCATAAGGGTTGACTCTTGGACTCATTTGATTTTGAATCATATGAGACATATGAGTCATGTTTATTGGGCAAGATGACCAAAGCCCCATTCACAGGGCAAAGTGGAAGGGCTAATGACTTACTAGGACTCATACATAGTGATATATGTGGCCCTATCTCTACACAAGCTAGAGGAGGTTTCCAATACTTCATTACTTTCACTGATGACTTCAGCAGATATGGCTATGTGTATCTTATGAGACACAAGTCAGAATCCTTTGAAAAGTTCAAAGAATTCAAGAATGAAGTAGAGAATCAACTCGGGAAGAGTATCAAAGTGCTTCGATCAGATCGAGGTGGAGAGTACTTGGATCGAGAATTCCTTGACTATCTGAAGGAGTGTGGTATAGTATCACAACTCACTCCACCAGGTACACCTCAATGGAATGGTGTATCTAAAAGGAGAAATCAAACTCTGTTAGACATGGTTCGCTCTATGATGAGTCAAGCTGACCTTCCAAACTCCTTTTGGGGACATGCTCTAGAGACAGCCGCTTTTACACTAAACCGAGTTCCATCTAAATCGGTTCCATCTAAATCGGTTCAAAAGACACCATATGAGATATGGAGTGGGAGGCGTCCCAATTTGTCTTTTATGAAGATTTGGGGCTGTGAAGCTTATGTGAAATGTCAATCCTCTGACAAACTAGGGCCCAAATCTCAAAAATGCCTTTTTGTTGGGTATCCCAAAGAAACAAAGGGTTACTATTTCTACAATCCTTCTGAGCAAAAAGTGTTTGTTGCTCGAACTGGTGTCTTTTTGGAGAAAGAGTTTATCTCTAAAGGAACTAGTGGGAGGAAAGTAGAACTTGAAGAAATTCAAGAACAACAAGGAGACATCGAACCTAAAATGGAACCTGAACAGACACCACAAGATGTTGTGGTTCAAGAGTCTATTCCTGTAGCATAGAGCCCACATAGGTCTGGTAGGATTTGGCGTGAGCCTGAGAGATATGGAGTTCTCATGATTCACACTGGTGATGTGATGCTCATGGATCAGGATGAGCCAACAACCTACCAACAAGCTATGTCGGGGCCTGACTCTGAAAAGTGGCTAGTGGCCATGAAATCCGAGATGGAATCCATGTATGAAAACCAAGTATGGACTTTGGTTGACCCACCTGAAGGGGTAAAACCCATAGGGTGCAAATGGGTTTTCAAGAAGAAAACTGACATGGATGGTAATGTGATTACCTTTAAGGGACGATTGGTTGCAAAAGGGTTGAAGCAAATTCATGGTGTTGACTATGATGAAACTTTTTCACCAGTTGCTATGCTTAAATCCATCCGAATTTTGTTCGCTATTGCTGCACACTATGATTATGAGATATGGCAAATGGATGTCAAAACTGCATTCCTAAATGGAAAGCTACTTGAGGATGTGTACATGACACAACCTAAGGGTTTTGTCACTCCAAAGAATGCCAATAAAGTGTGCAAGTTGCAAAGGTCCATTTATGGACTGAAGCAAGCTTCTCGAAGTTGGAATCTTCATTTTGATGAAGCAATCAAAGAGTTTGGTTTTATCAAAAATGAAGATGAACCTTATCTCTAGAAGAAGGTTAGTGGGAGCGCTATTGTCTTCTTGGTGTTGTATGTAGATGACATACTACTCATCAGGAATGACATTCCTAAGCTACAGTCTATGAAGACTTGGCTAGGGAAATTTTTCTCTATGAAGGACTTGGGTAAAGCAGCCTATGTGTTAGGCATCAAGATCTATAGAGGTAGATCTAGAATGCTTCTTGGCCTAAGCCAAAGTACATACATTGACAAGGTGCTAAAGAGGTTTAGTATGCAAGATTCCAAGAAAGGATTCTTGCCCATGTCACATGGTATAACTCTTTCTAGATCCAGTGTCCAAGTACACCCAAGGAGAAAGAGCGCATGAGTAAGATTCCATATGCCTCAGCTATTGGATCTATCATGTATGCCATGATATGTACTTGTCCTGATGTCTCATATGCTTTGAGCATGATGAGCAGGTACCAATCGAACCCTGGTGAGAGTCACTGGACAGCTGTTAAGAACATCCTTAAGTACTTACAAAAGACTAAGGATGCATTCTTCGTCTTTGGAGGTGAAGATGAGCTCGTTGTAAGGGGTTACACTGATGCAAGCTTCCAATCCGATAAGGATGATTTTAGATCGCAATCTGGATATGTGTTTTGTATTGGTGGTGGTGCTGTGAGTTGGAAGAGTTCAAAGCAAGAGATAGTAGCTGACACTACAACAGAATTTGAGTACATTGCCGCCTCTGATGCTGCAAAGGAAGTAGTTTGGATTAAGAAGTTCATCACTAAACTTGGAGTGGTTCCAAGCATTGCTGACCCAGTAGAGCTCTATTGTGACAACAATGGAGCAATCGCACAAGCTAAGGAACCTCGATCTCACCAGCGATCCAAACACATACTCTGACGCTATCATCTCATCAGGGAGATCATCGAGAGGGGTGATGTAAGGATATGCAGGACTTTGACAGACAGCAACATTGCTGATCCACTGACAAAGCCCCTTACGCAACAGAAGCATGATAGCCATTCTAGGTCCATCGGTATTAGATACATGGATGATTGGCTTTTAGTGCAAGTGGGAGATTGTAAGTGTTGTGCCTAAAAGCCAATCATGAGATGATTGTATTTTTTGCACATTGAGTCATGATATTTTATTAAGGCATTAATCCAGCAATTATGTTTGTTGTTTTGTTTCTGCGTAACGTAATAAACATAATTGTAACCCTAGAATAATGATATTCTCAAATGTCCCTGGTCTAGTATTATTATGGGTACAAGTTGGAGAACTTGTGTACTGGACCGACCCACCATGAGAACACTACATGGATCGTTATATGAGTGTCATAAGTGATTCTCATAGTGATCATGGTATATGTAGTCCTTCGACCTAAGATCATCAAGGTTCCCTACATGTGAGTCACATACTTTGATACTTTCCTTTGTTGCTCGTAACTGAGTGAACTTGAAGGAGGTCATTGGGTATGTCACATATCATGCGGAGGGATTTGTATGATCAAGATGGGATTTGTCCCTCCTATGTAACGGGAGTGATATCTTCGGGCCCCTTGATAGAGTGAGACTTAGAAAAATGCATGGCCATGCTCGGATGAGTTGATATACGATATCAATGTCATCAGTTTAAGTTGGTCTACTCGGTAATCAAGAAACCAAAGATTGGGCTATACGAGAGTGACACATTCCATGTCTCGTGCTTAGTCTTGATATCTTGGACAAAGGGACAATGGCATATATCGGTGATGATCATAAAGGTTTAGTCGAATCATCGACAATCTTGTCACTTGGGTAGCAATGATGTGTTGCTAGACACCACTCATTGCTTATGATCATAAATGTGATTTATGATCATTGCCAACGTGGTAAGAGCCTATTGGGTCACACACATAGAGCTATTTGGATCATTAGAGTGCATGGGCTAATTATTTGGGTTATGGTTTCACTTTAATTTTGTATTAATAATGGGCCCAAGAGTTGAGCCATTATTAAGCCCGAAATTAAATCCTAATTGGATTAGGGCTTTGAAACCCATTAGGCCTGGAAGTTGAGTCTCACTATAAATACAACTTTTAAGTGAGAAATTCGCAGGTCTCCTTGCCCTAGCCTCCCAAAAGGACAGCCACACTCTTCTCTTGCAATTCCTTGGAGGACGCAAGCTAGCACTGCGAGCGCAAGAGAAACGCATCTGCCGGGACGTGGTGGAAGCGTGGTGATCCCGAGAGGCTCGTGTGGATACCATAGAGAGCTTGAACACGTCAATTGTTCAGGTTTTGTGATTTGACTCTACAGTTGAGTGAGAGATCTCAACCAAAAATTAGGTATGAAAATTTTTGAACACCCGGTTTACCCCGTTTCACTTGGATCCTGGAGGGTTTCGGTTAAATTCCGCTGCGCTGTTTGGCTCCCGAAACCCAACAGAAAGCCCGAGCAACGAATTGCGCACAGACTACGCAAATGAAGGCTGTACTCACAGAAGAGTCAAAAAGAGAAGGAACAGAAGATCCTGAGAAAATAGAAATGGAAGAAATTGAGCTTGTCCCATGCCGAAATACCCGAATAGGGAAAAAATTGGCTGAAGGTGACAAGAAAAAACTTGTATCTTTCCTTCTAATGAATAAAGATCTGTTTGCCTACTCGCCGAAAGACATGCCTGGGGTAGACCCTCGCATAATACAACATAGCCTTAAAGTAAGCCCAAAGGCAAAGCCCGTCCGTCAAAGAAAGTGAAGCCTTTCAGCACATAAGAATAACTTTGTCAAAACCGAAGTCCAGCACTTGATAGAGGCGGGCGTAATTAGGGAGGTCAAATACCCCGAATGGCTTAGTAATGTGGTTATCGCCACAAAAGAAGGGAGCGACAAGCTCTGAATGTGCATCGTCTTCCGAAGCTTAAATGATGCTTGCCCTAAGGATTCATATCCTCTTCCGCCAATAGATCAGTTGGTAGACTCGACCGCTGAATATGGATTGCTGAGCTTACTCGACGCATTCAGTGGTATCATCAAATCAGGATGGACCCCGAAGATGAGGAAAAAACCGCCTTCATCACCGAAGTCGGTACATATTGCTACGTCAGAATGCCCTTCGGGCTTAAAAATGCAGGAGCCACCTACCAAAGGCTGATGAACAAGGTCTTCAACGACCAAATAAGAAGGAATATGGAAGTCTATATTGATGACATGATAGTCAAGAGCAAACTGCCTGGCAGTCATATTGCAGACTTAGAGGAAACTTTCCACCAACTTAGAGCATTCGGAATTCACCTTAATCCTGAAAAATGCATCTTCGGCGTAAGCGCAGGCAAGTTCCTTGGGTTTATGGTGTCAGAGAGAGGTATCGATGCCAATCCAGAAAAAGTCAAAGCGCTACTTGAGTTCTGAACTCCTGTTATAACAAAGGATGTGCAAAGGCTCACTGGGAGAATAACGTCCCTTACAGATTCATTTCCAGGTATGTGGATTGCTGCCGAGCATTCTTTAAGGTCCTTACCAAAGCAGAAAATAATGGTGGCAACCTCGGAGACGATGACCATCCTTGGAACGAGGATTGCCAAAAGGCTTGGGAAGAGTTCAAAGTCTATCTAGCTCACCTACCCACTCTTTGGCAACCACGAAAAGGAGAACCCCTTATACTATACCTCACCGTTACTGAAAAAGCACTGAGTTCGGTTCTCGTGAAGGAAAGGGGAGCGAAGCAATGGCCAGTATACTACGTAAGCAAGTCCCTGCATGGCGCAGAAGTCAGGTATCCCTTACTACAAAAAGCTATTTATGCCCTAGTGCTGGCAAGCAGGAGACTACGTCCATACTTTCAAGCTCACCCCATTATTATCCGAAGTAACCTACCTCTTTGGATGTCATGAAAAGAGTAGACCATTCGGGAAGGCTTTCCAAGTGGTGCATAGAGCTCGGCAAGTATGATATTACTTATGAGCCAAGGAAAGCAATAAAAGCCCAAGCTCTAGCAGACTTCATTGCTGAACTACCTGTTACCGAAGATGATCAATCGGACCTCGGAAAATGTGAGCCAGAGTGGACTCTGTCTGTAGATGGGGACTCCGGCTCCGAACACCAGGGAGCATGGGTAATTAGTCGCAGTCCCAAAGGTTTAGAAGTCATGAAAGCCATCAAATTTGGGTTTAGCATCACCAACAACATGGCGAAACACGAAGCTCTCATAGCAGGGTTACGCCTGGCCAGAAAGATTGGTGTAAGAAACCTAAAAGCCCACAGTGATTCCCAGTTAGTGGTTCGGTAGATGGCA